>OU343224.1:146557810-146706133 GCA_910596185.1 Chrysanthemum makinoi | reverse complement strand
ACCCTTAACCCCTAAAAAGCTTAACTCAAAAAAATCAAACCCCTAAACCCAAAAAACCTAAACCCTAACCGTAAACCCTAAACCCACAAAAAAGTCGGAAAAAAAAATTTCGCCGAAAGTATATGATGTGGGATATCAAATTAAAGGTAATTTTATGTTTGTCGTGATGGTATGATTAGTTTCGTCTAACGATCAATGGTATGATTAGTTTCGCCTTCATATAAGTTTAAAGAAAAACACTCGAAAATGAGAAATATCGTGATATCTTTATGGGTTTTATTAATAGTAGCCCTAAAGGTGGTTGTTAAGAGTTTTATTTTATTACATACTATGAATTAATGAATGATATTTTCGATAAAAATAGATGAAATCCTTAATAATCAGGATACATAATAAACACTTCATTCTCATTCGGTAATTCAATTTCTTACAACTAATTATAGTAAAAACGATCATATTATCCACAGCTCTAAAAGCTGTTGTCAGCAAACCCTATTTTTATATGTTTGTTTTTTAGGTTTTATATTTACAAATAGGTCCCTGTTTTTATTTGAGTAAGAAAGGTTGCAAAGAAGGCTATAACGTCGTTATAATATTTGTTTTTCGTCTGCAAAAATTAGAGACAGCAAAAGGCATTTTGTTTGTATATAACTATAGATCAACTATACTAGTGAAGTGAGTAGTGAATTTGTGCCTTGTTTATACATAACATAGGTAAATAGGATTAGGATTTCATGGTTCTTATATAATGCATATATAAAATATTGTGTTAGTTATTAACTTATTATGTAGGGCTCGAGTCTTATGACTTGCAATCAACTTTTTATATTGCTATAAAGCATTATATGTATATATACATATATATATATATGTATATATATATATATATATATATATATATATATATATATATATATATAGAATCTAGATCAAATAAGATCAAACTTAAAGTTGTTAAAATGAGATCATACTAAAATTTGACAAATGACACTCTCCTTACAACAAAAATAATTTTTTTATTAGCTACAACGAAAATTGTTAAAGTTTAGATAGATTTCTTTTTAAAATTTACGAAACCTAAGTGATACACTTTGATTAGAAGTGTAATGTGTATCAGGTTTTTGTATGTGTATTAGGTTTTGGAGTATTTATTAGTGTAATGTGTATCAGATGTATCGCTAATCCAAACTCATGTATCATTTGGTTATTAGTTTCAAAAATGTTAATTTGTATTAAAATATTATTTTTTTGTATATTATTGCTAAAATTGTTATTTATAAATGTTTTAGTGATTTTTTTAGACTTGATCTTATTTTTAGAACTTTAAGTTTGATCTCACATTAACCCTCCCCTATATATATATATATATATATATATATATATATATATATTAATGGGAGCTTACAAAACTATGGGAGCTTACAAAACGGCAACAAAACATGCCGTTTGGGCTTTGCTTAATTTTTGGGAGCCCAAAAACACAATCCATCTTCCCATGACACATTCAGGCTACTTTACTAAATCCTTCGAGAAACTCCAAACGACTAAAGAATGTCGGCAGCTGATTTATCAACTGATTAATCCCTCTCCTCTTCACACTTTCTTGAATCCCCGAATCTCATGCACAATTGCTATTCTTTTTTATGTTACAGTTTCGCAGGTGATTTATGGATCGAATCCACTCCATCAAGAAAAAGGTGCTAACAGTTATTCTTAATCTCTAAAATTGGTTTGTATTCAGTGGCGAATCTAGGATTTTAGAGAAGGGTATGCACTATATATAGAGTCGGTTTTTTGGGGTTGGTTTTTATCGGGTCGGGTTATTTGTGATTGCGATTAGAAATGATTTTTCCATTTTTCTTGATCCGAGTTTTATAAGCTGACTTGGTCAAAACAATAAATGATGATAATTTCATATCTAAAAGTTCTAAAACTAGATACTTTACATTACATATACAAATGAACTCCATTATATGAATGTATACAGTGTTCTATAAAATCTAAAACGTTTGCAAAACTAATAATATGGTGAAACTAATACTAGGTAAATTGTAAATTTGAGTGGTTGGGCCTCAGCCCTTGGAAATAGAAATGGTGGACTTAATTTCAATATCACATTTGTATTTATAGGCCATGAAAAAAGATAAATGCTTTTGACTATTTGACCTAAATCAACTCTTTCTTCTTTAGCCGCTAACCTGCCTAACCATTCATATTTTCTGCTACAACATAACTGAACCTGTCTATTTTATTACATTTGAACAATGGTAAGTTGAATTTGGGTGTGCACTCATAATTTTCTTACATTTCATAGGGTGTGCACTCTCAAATTTGTAGTGTATTTTGTAGTACCTTTTGAGAAAAAATAATTTCTTTTACATTGTCGAAATTTTACTACCCTGCGTTGCATGTAGATCCGCCCCTGTTTGTATTTACTTTTATGTTTCATTGATTGTTTCAATTTTAATTTTCCTTTTAATGATTTTCGTTCCGAGGAACCCTCTATGAATTACAACAGACTCATTAAAAGGTATGAGTTATTTTAAATTAGTTTACAATCATTGTTTTTTGAGTGGTGGATTATGCTATGGTTGAAGTGGTGATGTGTGATGGTGGCGGTCACGCGGCCAAGATGGTTGTTGAGCATTGTGGTACCTTAGACAAAGGTGTTTCATATGGGTGAAGGTTTCACAGATATTAGGAAGGAAGCAAAATTTTTTTTTTTTTTAGTTTTAAATTTTTATATATTAAATTCTGCTTTTGTTATGTTGTTGACAAAATTTTACGCATTTACTGAATTAGTTAATAAGAACGACATTTGCTTTCATGGGGTTTTTGTTATTTATATAAGTTTGTTCAGTTAATAGTAGTCTTTAAATAATGTTGAACACTCTTTGCGTGTGCTTGGACTCCAATAAATTAATTCAAGTAACCACTAGCTATTTGTAACTGAAATTAAGCTGATAATGATCAATCGAACTGTTGATCATTTTAGTAGTCCATTTTATCAACATTTTAGTCTCATAAGAGTACGTAATACAAGTGTTGTATTTGTTATGGACAACTCATTTGTACTTAGTCGCGGGTGTTTTTGTATTTGAGTTAACGTAATTAAATCTCCTATTTTGTGACTCATTCGACATACTTTCATGGATATTTCAGTATGTAATGATTTCGAGATTTTGAAGGTCAGTTTTGGCTGTAGTTTCCTTATCCCAATCCCCTATCGAGATGCGCTCTTTGGATCCTAATATTCACCACATTATGTATGTGTGAGTTTCTTTTCATTATATCGTAAATAATAACCAACTAAACATTATAACTAAGTATTTAATTTATAACAATAAAATGTTTTGCTGTCTTTCTACCTGCAGTTTCAAGCGATTCGAACGCCGATCAATTTTCCATCGAGAGTAAGATACTAAATGGACGAGTAACATGTGAGTATTGATCTTTTCTAGAAATGTAGATGGGGCATGACGGATGGGTCGGGAGGGTTTGTAATGGGTGTATGTTCTTATTGGTTTTTTGCTTCCACTGAAGGAATATGCGCTTTCAGCGACTTTCTACGTGTTTGAAATAGTGGATTGGGAGTTGCGTTTGTCAAACTACATATATGATTGTAAATAAGAACACAGGCAGTTTTAATAAACAATCCCTTACACCTCGGAAACTTATCGACCTTCACCTTATCATATGTTGTTGCTATCAGTTTGTTTTTGGTATTTGCTTTTGTAATCTGTGTATTTTATATGACGCTGCAGGTACCACATGTCGAATTCCTTTGCGTCTACCAGTTGTTGTGATGCTCTAGACAGGCTTGGTCATTCTCATGGATATTGTTCACAGGTAATTATTAATTGATTACTACATTATATATATTTTTATGTCATTTTTATCAGCTTAATACACACGCGGACCACCATACCTATTATGATATAATGTTTATTCAAGCCTCTATCACTCTATACGTTGTAGTAATTCTTGGATTTTCAAAAAATATATGAAACAAACCACAACTAGAGGCAGACAAATGGTTCCTTGGTGGCTTGCGACAAATAGATTTTCAGTACATTTGGCTCATTTAGCAAAATCCTATTATTTAATAACTTAAGTTAATTTGCATTATAAATGTTGTGACGTCATCGTTTTATAAGTAAATGTGCTTATACTTCCACCTGCCACCACAAATTTCATTAGTACATGCCCTACCTTTTATGTAGGACTTCTCATTTTTACAATGTATCATGATCTCAGTCGTGCGCACATCTATAATAAGAATTGGCATCATCTGGTCCAAAACTCAAATAATGTTTGGCTGTGGTGATTACTTTCATGTCTGCAAATGTTAGACCAAATTTTGTTGTCAGTATGTTACCGAGTCCGAGTGGCTGTGACATATATGGATTTACAACATGTATGCTACTTTCATTAAAGCAGCTTATGACCTTATGTATTAGTGGATTGTATGTGCTTTGTTACTTTCATTTATTACCTTTACATAAATACATGAATAGGGGCTTCCGAATCGATCACGTTTTACGGAACACTAACTAGCAGGTGTTTCTATTGCAGGCGTCATAGAGAAAGCCACTAAATGGAACCAATGCTGATGTTGATCTAATATCAATCTTATATTGTTTGATTATTACTATATATACCGCTGCTCATTTGCCATTCACCAATTAGCAGACCCTCATCACAATCTCATATTCATATCTATTATCAATCTTATATTGTTTGATTATTTAAAAAAGTAATAATGAAGTGCATGCCACTAATATGTGTCTTTTTCTGTATGAAAAACAAGATATTGGAGCTGTCGAGTGTTTGTGTTGTCGACGTAACGTACCTGTTAGAGAAAGGGTGACAATAAAGTTTCTCCGTTGCCATACATTGATCTTCTTGACCAGCGTGATGGAGGTGCTTGTGTTGTCAATATCAACAGGTATTTTAACTCTCTGCTTGATTTTCAAACAAATTATATATTGAGGTAACGAAATAGGGTCTGACGAAGTATTAACGGTGAGGTACGCAAATTAGGTTCCATAACACATCCAAAACGACCTCTTAGGAATGTTGATATGGTTTGGTTGTAGATCATTTGAAGATGTTTGTTCGAGACTTGAGGACTTGCTGGACATTTTGTCTACGTTGCTTTCGGATAATGAGAATTTGAGTAAAGATGATTTGGTTCAGTTGGCATTTTTTTCTATTCGGACTATTAATTCAGTAAGATATTATGATAAAGATCTTTACTTTAGTTAGGTTTATGAATGACATGTTCTCAAAAACTGCGTTTTTGTTTTAAAGTAGAGTTTTTGTTCTGATTGTTGTGAGAATGTTTATTTGCAGGTATTTAGTTCTATGGGCCAAAATGAAAAGGAACTGAATACGCAAATATTATCAAGGTTTTGTATCTTAATATGTTACCGAATTTGAGTGTACTTTGCTTTTGGATAGTTCTGACATGGTTACTATACTATCTGTTATTTTTACACTTTTATGGTAGTAGAAACTATATAATACGGGTTAAGTCATTTTTTTGGTATTGACATAATGGTATGTGCAACCTTACAGTTTTGGTAATATAACAGTGACAAGTAAACATGGATGCAACTCACAAAATGTTGAATTAGGAGTACAAAAGTTCTTGCATAAGCTTATTCACGTATCAACGGACGAGCTGACGTAGTTGGCTACAAAACTACATGTGGCACCTTTATAAGTGTACTCGCATTATCATTTTATTTGTAGTAATTATTAGCCATACCTTCTTTGTTATTTGATAACACAGGGACATGACGAAAGGGTGCAAAGTGTTTTTGATGAAATAAGTGATGGTCCAGATGGGAGAAAAATCAAGTCGATGAGGATAAAGTACGCTTTTCAAAAAACCGAATTCAACTTTTGCATTAGACTGTTACTTTTGCATTACTTGATACTTGAAACATGATTTGACCAAGTTATATACGTTCCATTCACTCTTATATTGCTGTTTTCAGAATTAAGTATATTGTTAAAATCATACCCTTATGCAGTGATTCACACGCAATGCTAACGGGAAAACAGTGTGACCTGAACTCAGCTGATAGATCGTAAGCTTGAATCATATGGTACAGCTCCTTTAACTGTTTTGTCTTCACACTTGCTGCTATAAAGATTACCGTTGTTCAAAATTCAATATCAGAATTAAGCGTATTGTTAAAACCATGCCTTTATGCAGGCTTTCACAGGAATTAGGTTAGTAGCGGAATCGCCGACGATAGCAAAGGATGTTAATGGAAATGGAGAGCTGAGTAATTTGTACCATAACCTTGGAAGCTTTCCCGAGTTATTTTCACCTTTGTATTTAACCTATCCTTTCCAATGTAAGTCTTGAATGCTGCTGTAATGCTATAGGTTTGGTTTTGTATTTACGATGCTGAAATGCTGTAATTATCATTTTATTTCTACATATACATGTTGAATTGTTGTTATCCTTATGCACACGTACACATACGTATTACAGAAAGTTAAACTATGAAATGCTATTATTATCGGTTTACTTATTATTTGTGCGATCGTACATACTGTAAATTGCTGTTATTACGTACATTCCAAGTGGTGGGTCTATTTCTGTGATCGGGCACAATTACTGCTACATGTTATTGTTATTAATTTATGTCTACAAATTCATTCCATTTTGCCACATTATGACTTGATGATAAATATGAAGTTTATTCCTTTTTTATTTGCAATCTTCCTTAAAGAAATTGTAAGGTAGTTGCTTAAAAGTCTAAGACCGCCCTTAGCGCAAGCTTTGTTGTCTTAAGTAGTCAAGTTTAATTGTATTGTTTAGGCTGGAATCTGCAACATCCAAATAGCTCTGTGACAAAGTAAATAAGGTACTTTTTATAAGAAACGTGTTTTTAGGAGTTTAAATTGTTGTTGTAGTTAGTATTATTGGTTATTTGGTAATGGCTATTTTCGGGCTTAATAAGCTTCAATATTAGGTGTTGTCGGGTAGTTGTTAATTGTTACTTTTTTATGGGTCTTTTGACTTATGAGCTTATTATAATTTGACAACAGGTTTTGTCGTAAAAGAATTATTGAAAGTAATTTTCATACAACAAAATTCTTTGTTCTAATGTTTCTTTTGCAGGTTCAGCAAACCAACCGCGTTCACAGAACTCGGAGAGAGAGAGAGTGGCTCACAATATGTGATAACGTTAATTTCATTACTGTTGTCTTGATCCAGTCGCTTTCTCTGAGGTCAATACAGGTGTCTTTACAGTTTAACGCAAAACAGGTATACTTATAAAATATCAATTGCCCCGCCGTAACGCGGCGGCTCGAAGCAATCCTTGTTAAAGAAAAACAAAGAAACCCCGGATACACGCAATGACGCAAAAGCCCACCCCAAAAGCTCCTGTATAATTTCTCCACCCCAAAAGCCCACCAGCTCTGTATAATTACTCGAGCCATAAGCCCACCAACTTTATTAATTATTGTATTGTTATTATCTTGATTTTATCATTATTCCTTTTATATTCATCAAGGATTGCTACGAGGTCGGTAGACGCAGCTGTTTCCAAGGCCCTGCAAAAAAAAAAAAAAAAAAATAGAACATACAGTATTTTTAATAATGCTTTGCGTACGAACGTAGTTGGGTATTAGGGTTAACTTGGCAAAATACTTTTAAATTTAATGGTATGTACACTTAAATATAACTATTTTAATAACTATACTTGCTAATACAAAGCAAATTTAACAACTATTGGATACTAATTAACAAAGAATGACACACATTACACATGCAAATAACTATAGTACATAGTACTGATGCAACATATCGATGCCCAAACAAAGCGTCTTCATTGCACTAAATGAGCCTTTCACTTAGGAGTGTGTTGACTGTTATAATGTAATATATACTTGCCTCTGAAAATCATAGCATCAGAAATAATATCACATGCACATGCAAGCACGAATATTTCAGCAAGACAACCAATAGGTGCGACATGAAGTACCTGGCGTATGACATATATCGCAGTTTAGTTTGCGTGGTTTACTTTGTGTATTCATTGAAAAGTAGCAGTTCTTTAAGTATGGCGATGAGTCAAAATAGGTGCACCATTCTCACGCTTCTTGTGAACTCGGCAATTTTATCACTTGCAGTGGTCGAAGCCCCAAAGAGATACCTGCATGATTGCCACGTTTCAAAGGAAATTAGTAACGTCAAATATAAAATGTCAAAAATCTGATATAACAATTCGCATTTTCGTATTTATCGAAGTTTACCTATATCCAAATTCAACTCAGCCACGTCCTTAGAAAGTCCACACCTGCTCTGGACATACCTGGAATGAGTAAAAACAAAGTGTTTGGCAAACGATTTTAAGAAGTAAATGTATGCATTCTTTCCCTCGCAGTAGTGGAAAAGAGGATTGGTACATGCTTTTAAAAAAACCGCACCCCAAAACACGTATAAATTTGGATCAAATTCAAAGAATATTAAAAGTTTGTTGTTAAAAAGAAAGAATGCCAGAGTTTGGAACTTAGCCACACCTGACTTCTAACATTGGCCAACGTACATCATGTTGTAAAAAACAACGTTAAAGAATGATCAATTTAGACACAAATTAATGTAAGCTAAAAAGTTTTACCATTGCAAGCTTCAGACTCACTAATCAATCAGTGAGGAGGTTGTGCAAACGGTGAGAAAAGGATACCAAATGCGCTTTCAAACTTTCATGTGCACGTGGGTCACGTTAAAGAATGCTTGTTTCACGGCTTCGTGAATATAACATTGATAAACTCTAAGCTAAGGAACCAACGTGTTTGCTATGTCCTTCCGTTGTTCTCACTTTCTTACAACGTAACACATCCCATATCTGAAAGAAATATATTTTATTGATACAAATATAACTATTTCAAAAATATTGGTTATTCCCAGATCTGATATAAACGTCGACAATAACATCATATTAGCATTGTTTATATGCAATCACAGACTACAATATGGTTTGGAAGCTCGAGCTATGCCTTCTACAATCAAGACAAATTAAAAATTGCATCATAATTGATCTAAAGTATCTTGTAATCTAAAAAAATTATATAATTGATGATGGAAACATTAATTTGTGTAAGTAAAAAATTAGACAGTAATAGAAATGAGCAAAATGCAAATGTTGTGAAATAGTTGTTAACATTGTCTATAACATCAGGTGTACCTTATTATGAATTCACAATACTGTCAAAACAATAGCTTGGAGATAATCTCATGCAGGTTCTTTAGACTAATAACTGATCGTCTTTCGAAGCGCCTCTTTAAAGGCAGGATACCATATACAAAACCTTCGGCCTGCAGCAGACACGTAGCTCCTTTTAGATCGGCCCGCACGTTATTTCACTGTTGATATACTTGTCACCTAAAGGCCACATATGCAAGCATCGGTTAATCAAAAATAATAATAATAATAAATAAATAAAATAAATTAAAATAATTAGGACTTTGTATAATAACTTCTTAAGGTCACAACAATATTCAAATGATTTTGTTCATTAACCTGTTTTAATTTACCATTTGTGCTCATATAAATAAAAATGAATATGAAACAGATAAAAGTGTTGAATAGTTTCAGTTCCACCTTATTTATCTTTTCAGATCTATGTACAAATTAAGAAAGTAGCCAATTACCTGTTAAGAGCCACTTCTTTATCCCAAACGGACCCATTTGAGGCCCATTTCAGCACCCGAACCCACCGTTCTCATCCCCTAAACCCACCCGTTTCAGCCCTTATTTCAGAGCCCGAGCAAGCCGGTTTCCAGCCCGGTTTCAGCACCCAAACTCACCCAACTCAACACCCACGTCAGCACCCAAACGTAGCCATTTCAGCCCCCGTTTCAGCATAAAAACCCACCCACTTCAGCCCGTAAACACACCCATTTTAGCATCCAAACACACCCATCTTATCCCCCGTTTCAGCACCCAAACACGCCTGTTTCAGCCTCCAAACTGACACCATCTTGAGCCCCACACCCGCCCATTTCAGATTCCGTTTCAGCATGCAAACCTACCTATTTCAGCACACAAACGTACCCCTTTCAACTCCGCTTCAGCCCCCAAACGCACACGTTTCAGCCCCATCTTCAGCATCCAAACTCACCCGTTTCAGCCTCAATCTCAACACCCAAACGGCCCTATCTCAGGCCCCATTTATAACCCAAACTTACCCATTCCAAAAGCTTCTATTGGCCTCGCATTAGAACATATCACAACAGCAGCAATTTGGCCTTCTCTTCAATTTCTCCCTGCCATGTTGAGTATGATATAGTTGATATTTCTTGTAAGTTGGAACCCAAAAAGTGTCATAAGCTGTTGTGAAAGCGATATGAAGACTTACGACTATTTCCTCTTAACTACACCCTCTTTAACTCTCTTTAGCAGATCCTTACAACCGTGCTACATAAAAACAACTCTTAACATGAAGCAAAAAAATTGCATGTACATGGAAGTTATGGCCGTCAATCCAAATATGAATGACAAATTCAATCTCCAAGAAACTTCACCTATATAGCTTGACGGTAGTTGTGGATGATCATATGATACATAAATTAATATATCAAGATGCCACCCCACTACCACTTTATGTTTCTCTTGTGACTTCTTTTGAGTATACATTATGGGCCAAAAGACATGCCCAACGAACTACCATTCTGATCAAGGAGTGAAAGTAGTGTTTATCATTAAAATTTGTGCAAGCATCGATTGCGGCTCCCTATAAAATGTTTATTGATTTAGTATGATAGCAGATACCAAAAAAATTGTATAGTGAAGTCCATAGTTGTTATGAAAGAATAACTTACATTACTGTCAAATCCTTAGCACTTCGATCTGAGAGGCTCACCCGCGTCTCCGGCCTTTACATTGCCACATTTGCTCCCGATCTGAGAACTTTTCATCCAGAATTTTGGCTATAAAATCCTGGAAAAGACTACGAATAGCAGTTGCTTGTATCAGCCCAGTAAGATGATCGTTCATGCCATGGAGCAGCAACGGTTTTTGAGCTGCTCGTTACTTCTTTCTAGATACCTGTGTAGATTTGAGGTAGTATATGTATTGAGCAAAAAAAATTTACTCCTTATAACATCTGTTGGACCTTCATTTGAGTTACTTAAAGTACGTTACAATCTTCATTTGCACGAACATACATCAGCTTTCGAGAAATCGTGTATGTACCGCATCATTTCAATAGATTTTATATCTAACCGTGGTTAGAAATGCGATTTCGGCAGTTGTAACATTTTTTCTTATACTAACTGTAAACCACTTTTAAGAGTTGTACTTGATGCCTATTTCTACGACCAAACTCGTCAATAGGCCTAGAATATTAGTGTTCAAACAATTCGTAGTGCGTCTATCTACGACCCTAAAGTCCCACGTGACCTTCTAACAACATCCATGACTGCTTCATAAGGGTATGCTATAACTTGTAGTTACTATCTGACACACACATAACAATAAACTCAAAAATATCATGCTTCAATAGATCATTCTAAAAAAAATAAAAGAAACGTATACAAATTATATTATTATTAAAAATAAGGAATGATACCTAGGATATTTTGGGATACTAAGATTCTTGATTGCAACTTCATCTTCAGTTGATACTTTGAACATACTTTTTACCTCCGCCGTAGGAAAAAAATAGTGTGTATGTTAATGTTAGACGCACCAAAAATTTAAAGCCGCCTTTCGGTAAACAAAAACAGAATTCCCTTATGTTTAAAAATGATGTAATCTTATTATACCCTTTCCATCGTCGTCTGGTCTATAAAGCTCCAACCATCAATCATTCATTGCTAGAACAGGTCTTTGCCATTAGCCTCCTATCACAGCATAGGCTTGTTAAACATAAATGTATATTAAAAATGCAAGTTACACCCAATTGTTCTTGCAAAACGATTATTACCTACTATGTTTTAAGCGTCAAAGAATTATTATCTAAGATGTTGAATAATTTATTTTCTTGCGATATAAACACTAAGTTACCTTTTCATATGAGATTTTAGTAAAATAAGAATGGTGCAAAAAAGAGGACAAACTGTAACTACCTTTTTAACAATGGTCCACAACAATCTATGAAACATTAACATAAATTTTCAGAAATCATGATGAAAACACACAAACCAACTTTCCTAAATTATAGTATTAAACTTACATACATTAAAAAATAGGTGAAACATATTTATTACAGTATATGTTTATTTTTAAGAAACCAAACAATTAAAACATAAAAGGTTAAAAAGAGATGAAGAGCAGTACGTTTATATCCTCCCATTAATATATATATAGTAATATGTATGTTCATGTGGCTTAAATATAACAATGTATTTATAGCTATTATATTGTATCTTGAGAGCGCTAAATTTAGCTTTGATTGTTAAAATTATATGAGCAAGTGACCCAAAACCAAAATATTTGTTAGATTTAGAGTCGGATATATTTGAGTCAGAAGGCAAAAATCATCTCAATGCATAACCTCTTCAAAGTTAAACAATAGTCGAGTTGCTTACAGAAGAATGCTTAGGAGCATAATAAGAGGAACATGCCGATGTCGAGGCATAGTGGATGTCATTATCAAGTATGGTGACTGGTGAGGAAATAAAATTAAAAAGATAAGAAAGAAAAACAGAATTGATAAGTGTGTTGAGGAAATAAAATAAAAACATGAGCAAGAGATAAAAAAACCGACGATCGATAGTTCATCAATAACAAAGAAAAAAGCTAGTCATTTTTTTTACATCCTCCAACATTTGTCGTATACCTTATTTTAAGGGCACACGTTAAGCAAAACAAAAATACATAAAAAGTACACAGCGACTCACATAAAAATACATTTGTTTCTACTTTTATGTGAATCTCTGTGTATTTTTTCGTGGACCCCTGTATACTCATGTTGTGCTTAACTTGTGCCCCTAGCCACAAGTTAGAAAAACTTTTTAAAAAAAGTACTCAAAATATTCTAATAAAATATAATTCCTCACGATCTCTAAAGTACAATATTTACCAAGGATAACTTTAGGTGATACGGACGTAAGAAAGATGTTAAGCGAAAGAGATGTACTATTCGCACCCTCCTTACTAGGGAGGGTTTGTACTTTTTATTGCCTTTGTCGCTTATTTGTTTCGGTACAATAGAGTTTTCTGTCAGTTTCAGTTCCGTATTTATGACAGTTTTAAGCGTTTGACTTATAAAACTTTATATTTCTTGTTCCGCATTTTCAGATTTATAGTTTTTTGATATAAACAAAATTATAAAAATTAAAAAAATTAAAAAAAAGTAAAAAAAATGCATAAAAGTAGAGGGGTGGGAATATAAGAACTAGAGAGGGTGGGAATATCTTCCTAAGCGAAAATTGGCATGTACTCTCATGTGATTAGTGTATAATGTCATCAAATATCGATTTAGAGCATTAGGTGTCGTGACTAACTTCACCTCTTCATCACCGTCACATCACTATAACAAACTTCTACAACTAACCCCTCTCTCACCACTCACAACAAACCTCAACCTACTTATTAGGGACCATCACTTACAACTTTATTTTTTTTTAATTCAAATTTCTCAATAAACTAAATTCATTTAATTAAATTAAAAATAAAATACAATATATTCAAAAAAGTTATAAATTAAACATAAAAAAAAATGTAAAATTTAGGGACAAGCCCATCACATTATTAACTACTCTTAAAAAAAACAAAAACAAAAAATACAAAAAAAAAAACACACACACACACAAAAAACGTACGTCTTCTTCACCAAAACACACAGTACACACACACTTGTGTGCTTTTTCTCATCCATTCCAGCAGCAAAAACAACAACACCAACAACAAAACGAATCTTGCAAACATAACACACAAACACAAAAACAGTTAAGAATAAAAAAAAAAAAAAAAAAAAAAGAAAGGTTGTCAGCGTTTTACCTTTGTTGTGCACATGGCGAGGGTCCGGACGGCGAGCCATGGCGAACGACCACGGTGTCGTGGCGAGGGGCAGCGAAGGTGCCACCGTGGCATGACAAGGGTCGGCGAACACCACACCGAATGCTCTTATTACTTAAACAATCAATTCTAGATTGTCTCATGGCTCATTTTTAATCTAATTTAAGAGGGAATCTCTTTTAATAAACATGTAATGCTTTCAGAACGATTATATGAAACAAGATTGCGATTTGAATCTTTTTCTTTGGTTATTTATTTGTCTTTTGTGGCTGGCCTGCTCGTAGTTGCACTGTTAGCGACTTCAGTTCCTTTGTTTACTTTGGTTCAAATGACTCACGTAACCTTTTCGAATCTTGAGGTTTCAGTATTTTTTCGTAGTGGCTCAAACATGTCGCAACTTATAGAGGAATGACTTTTTGCTTCAACTTACAAGTAATGGCGTACTCCATGTATTCGGTTGGGACGTTGGGTGTATACCATTGTCTTGTGGTTATATGTCTAGTTCGTTTTACTCAAAGTAAGGGCGGAGCTTGGTGAGTTTTTTTTGGAGGGCCAACATGTAATATATACATATATATTTTTATTATATAAAAATACATTATGAGACAAAGTTGTGGGAGGGCACAACTTCTTCTAGTCTCTTCATAGCTTCACCGTAGTAAGGACGGAGCTTGGTGACTTTTTGGGAGAGTACCAAAAACATTATTCTCCTAATGTAAAAGGGCCAACATGTAATATATATATATTTTGTTTATCATATAAACATTCACTAGGAGACTAAGGGTGTGTTTGGTATGCTGTCATGAATGACAATGGGTATGCGTTTGATAGTAGTTGTGGGTTCCTCACATATGAAATATTCATACCTAGCTCACTTGATGTATATGAAGTATGAATTATATCTATCATTCATTAGCATAATGGTGGGCCCTCTCATCTTAAACAAACACCTTTAATCACTTTCATAGTTATAGTCTCATTCTCATAGTGGGATACCAAACGCACCATAAGTTGTGAGAGGACCACAACCAGGGGGAAGCTATGTGAGGACCGGGAAGAGTCCTGGCCCCATAGGCCTAAGCCCGTTAGTGTATTTTTCCGCGATTTTTTGTGTTAAAAGAAAGAAAAAAAAATCATCCCGGCCCTCCCATCTAATGTTTTTCCGAAAAAAAATTTGCTTCTGCACTCCCACGAAATTTCTTCTAGTTCCGCCACTGACCACAAACCTCTCTAGTTTTTTCATAGCTCTGCCGGTGACTCGGAGTTTGTACATATTTCGGCGAGCACTTGTGGTTTTGGTATTTTTCAATAATTACAATGGCTATCGTATCTGCATACCGAGTACATTAATTTGTTTTGGCGAAATACTTTGTACCAGTAGCGGTGGTTATTTAGTATACTCTTTTGATACGTATGGTTGGGTAGATGTTTATGCCTATAATGGAGCAATGCATGTATTAGACTATTCATATTAGTGTGCGTTAACACTCAAAAACACGATTTTCTCGAAAGATATCCAAGATTAGATATTACCATGCACGAAGTATAATAGGGGCAGGAAGGGGTGATGGCCCCCCCCAAAAGTCTAATTTCCATATGTAAATTTTAGATGGGTCCTCTGTATAAACATATTAATATAAGAGCAATTTGTAGTTTGGCCCCTCCTAAATAATATAACTCTATTTTGGCCCTCTTGTTATGCAATCATTATTATTCCTGGGAAAGGATGGTTATTGTTCAATCTTCGTCCCTCATATTACCACCTGAAAAACAATTGTTAGGTAATTAAGTTTGTTAGCTTATAATTAATGCTTTATATCTTGTATAAACGTGTTTTTCCTATCTACAAACACATGACTCGTCATCTATCTCTGTCGTTATCTTTGATGTATGTAATGATGATCATATCATTTCTACCCCACCTAGGATAATCTTATTTTTGCATTCACACATACTTTCTTTTCTATGATATATATGTTGCTTCAATAATCCAAATGTGACGTGAACCCATGAAAAAATAGTGAGAAACAAGACAAATGGTGGGGGTTTTAATTATAAAATAAAACAAACGGGCACTAAACGTCTAAACGGCTTTGGTTCAGTTAGGTACTTTTGATTAAATTTATTAGCGAATACGCAATCTAGTGCATGTGTAATCTTCAACGAGGGTTGATTGGGTACATTATGAAGCTTTTAACATTAACTATGATAAAGTTATTATCGCTCTTGCCTTTAGTAAACTTCAATAAAAGACTTAAAAGCATGGATCTAGTGAGAAAAATAATTTAAAAGAGAAAAATCAGAAATAATTGTAGCTACATATTTCAAATAAGGAAAAAGAAAAAATAAAGAAATGCATCTATTTTTATGGATGCATCTAATATTTGTGGTTGTGGTTTCTTCACATCATTCTCATCTTAGGGTATGTTTGCAAAAATAGATTGTGCTGATGCTGGTGCTGGTGCTGGTGTTGTTGCTTAAAAAGATTATAAAAAGAGATTATTTTTATAAGTTACATGAAGTAACCTTTTATTTTCAGAGATTATGGAAGATTATTTTATAATCTTTTATAAGTTATGTCTGACAAACAAAGATTATTTTTTAAGTAGTTTATTTTTTTAAAAAATAAGCATAATCTATCAATAATCTTGTGTGCCAAACATAACCTTAATTGTATTTCTCATTTGATCCTACCTGACTTATTCGAAGTGTTACTTATACCAGGTATGACTAACAGAAACATACATATGTAGGCAGAATTCAAAAGGTACATATCTATATGTCTATGCTTTTTCTATGTTTTTCTATGTTTATTTTTTTTCAAAAAATAAGGATAACAAGCTTTTTGGCACATGAGGAGACAGAGATTGCGTGGGACAGAAATGTACACTTCTTTTGTTTTTAGCTCAAATAGATGTACGTTGAATATACAAGTTAAGCTTCCGATTCACATAGCTGCCTACATCTATAGACACACACATTCAGGGCCCGTTTGTTTCAAAGTGAGGAAAGGAAAAGGAAAAAGGAAAGAGAAAGGGAATGCAAATGAATGAGTGAGGTGTGTAATCAATCTTTTACCCCTCAATTTATTTTATAATGGTTCATTACATATTACGGGGTAATCAATCCCTTTGCACTCTCTAACCAAGTACTAAATAATGAGTGAGGTGGACCATTTTGAATACCTTACCCATTCTCAACTCCCCTTAACCCCCCAACCAAACACGCCCTCAATTTTGTCCATGCATACCAAAAAAATCATGAATTAATTTCCAACTAATTTTGTGATCCTTTTTTCTTTCAAAATCCAAAACTTCACATGAGATGCCCAAAAACAAACACCTTTCTTTTTTCGAGGAAGCGTGTAATTTTAAATAAGGAGTCCAAAATTCAAGATAGGGATGAGTTCGGTACAAATCTCGTATCGAGCAGTACTTGAATTGATGGTAGCGTTTTCTTCATGAACATAGACAAGATTCTAGTATTGGTACTTGTACAAGTAACGGTATTCGTTATCGGAAAAACGATACATATTCGTTTTTTCCCTTTAGAAGAAAAATAAACAAATCATAGCCGAAGATATATTTTTAGTTATGGTTCGTCTTGGACAACAAGATTAATCAACACGTCAATTTTTTAAGTTACCACTATATAAGACTGATTATCAAAATGGATCATCGAAAGTTATGTTACAGAAATCGACGAAGCGAGCAATATGGGTTTGCTCGCCGAAAAATGACGAGCATTTCCTTTCTCACCTAACTTTGCTCGCCCAAAAGTGTTGTCAAAATGCAAAATATGTGGCTCATATGAATTGGCTCATATAAATTGATAGAACAAAAGCTCAAAAGTGACGTCTTTGTGACACTTGAAGCAAGCTAATACTTGACAAATCAATTACAGTAATAAAGTTTAAATGATGTCACTAAGAATTTAAATTCATCCATTTTCAAAAACAACAACTACTTATGAATCAAGAAAAAAAAAGAAGAGATTAAATGGACAAAATTTAATCATTCATTTAACATAGAAAAAACACATTTTACGATTTTTTTAAATAATATATATATTACAAATGATAAATCGTTGAGCGATAAAAGATATACCATCGCAACAAGAACTTTTTTTATCTTTCAAGAGACGGACATTTAGATATAATTTTGACAAAAAATATCGCCTTATTTATGGTTGATAAGTAGATAATACGAAATAACATGTGATTTATAATGCGAGCATTAAATTTCAAATCACAAATCACATGTGATTTGTAAATGAGGTTCTCATGTCGTAAATTTCAACACTCAAAAAAAAAAAAGTTTGTTAAAAGTATACAGAAGTGCCGATATAATGAAAGATGATTTTATGCTCGACATTGTGGTGTAATTAGTTTTACCTAATGATCAATTACGTTTTGTGAGATATTTTTTTATAAAAGAATGTAAATACGTTTTTTCATTTTATTTGAAAAATGAGTGACTAGAATTGTCTCATTTGATCTTTAGTTTTTTTATTATCTTTAATTCACCAAAATTATGCTTGGGTAAAAAAACTTACACATTGTCTTATATCAAAAGTTCTAGGTTTTGTGGTAGATGATTCTTAGACTAAGCAAATATGGTGGTCGTCGACCATCTAGTGGTGGTGACCACCACGCGCCAAGACTATAGTAGAGGTCACCCAACACGTGCCGGGAGCCCTCATTTTGTACTCGTTCGGTGGTCTGCAGCATCGAACCGATTCCTTTTTTTTTGGGATATATTGTGGGGTATATTTGTATAAAGTAATGTATTTTTATGTTTTTGGTTTGACGGTGAGTTTGGTGGTGATCATAGAACTTAAAAGGTGGTGGGTTTAGTGGTGAGTTAAATGTTGATTTGGCATTGATGTAGAGGTGATAGATTTGATGACCATGATATTTAGCCTTAGGAATCAACTTCCTTGCAACCCACTCATTAAAAATGTTGTACCTTCATTAAGAAAATTTAAGTTTTCTAGTTTTGCGTGTTATTACACTTGCATATCGTGGTAGTTAACAACTGATTTATCATTAGTAATCATAGATTTGTTAAAAATAGCTTGTAATATCATTATAGTTTTTGTACGGTAAGTTAACTCTAGAAAATATTTCGTAAGGATTTTGCTATGGGTATTGATATGTACATATCAATTTGATTTGTGCATATAAAAAAACGTAAATAAACTGTTATGCCCTTATGATGTTTTTAAGTTTTAATCCTTTTTAATACCTAACAAGAGATTGTCTTCTCTACGAGTTTGGGTTACCGATTAGTTCCAACGTCGCCCATAATTGACTTATATAACTTTAAACATACTAAATAATCAATAAATTCTTAGTGTATAACGGATCGAACATATATTGTATTGAATTTGTTTTATGGCAAGGCTGCCATCTAATGCGAAAATTCGATGACCTTTTTTACTGCTGAAATGATTGTTTTTTTCTTGATTTTCCATAAAAGTTTGTAAATTTCTCAACAAGCTCTTTATCCGGCAGAGAAGCCTCATAACTTCGCTTACACTTTATCTGGTACAAAGCTAAATACTGAGTTCTTACAAAAGAAGAACCAACCCAAAACCACAATCTATCAATACAAGTTTATGATACAATGAAATGAATGATCACTAGAATCAAATCAGTGATCTAGTGATGTTGATGAAGACTAGAAACATGTAAACTTGAGGCTTGATCGTCCTGTATGCAATCGTAGTGATCTCATCTTTTACAAAGAGTTAAAGAGAATCATCAAAAACAAAAAGCAAATTATGAGTTTGATCTGAGATCAAGGGTTAGAAGATGTTATGAGAGTGTTAGAGAGAATATGTATGAAAGGTGTGTGAAAACAATGAGAAATGGCATTGTCTTTATAGACAAAAATGTTACTGTAGCCACGAATCCGACGAATCCCTTCTAAAAGGGATTCGACAAGTACAAACAGAGGGATTCGGCTCACTGTATCAAAAAATCCGGATTTTTGGATATCAAATCTCAAAAAAGCTTATGCAATCTTTCAAAGATCTTAGCAAGATATGATATGTGATGTCCTGCATGAGGTAAAAAATGAATGACATTTAAGTTAACTTTGTGTATTTTATAAAATGTAAGTATCATGCATTTTCTAAGTAAAATGTATAATGTTATAGTTACTAGTGATATTTTAAAAGGCTATTGGTATAAATTTTTTGTAATCTATATTCTACTAAAAATGATTTTATGATTGTTATCGACAAAATATAAAAAGATTGTGAAATATAAATAAACGTTTTTATGGCTTATTTGTATTAACACTATGGACCTCGGCAGAAGAGTTAACGTTGTGTAAAGCTTGGATAAACACGTCACAAGATAGCGTCAAAGGGAACGCTCAAAATACTATAGGATTTTGGACGCAAGTAGTCGATTACTTTGTGAAGGAAATGGGGGAATCGAGAAGAAGATATGATGCCCGCAACACCAAATAGAAAAAGAGGCTTCGTCTTAAAATTGGTCAATTTTGTACGATTTACTATAATGTAAAATGGAGGAATAATAGTGGCACATGTGACCAAACGGTGTTCGATAAAGTGTGTGTTGAATCTCAAGTGACGTGCGGTCAGCCTTTCACAATGATTAAGCTGCGAAAGCTTTTGAGGGAACATAGAAATTGGCATGAGATTGATATGCCAATTTTTTTCAAAACCGAAGGAAAGACTCTCAAAAAATCAAAGACATTAGAAACCACCTCACACGCTACATCGAACTCGGCACATGGTGGTTTTAATCTTAACGACGAAGTGGAGGATTCTTAGGAGGAAGAGGTTCGGGAGGTTCGACCAACGGGCCGGGACAAAGCTAAAAAGAAAGTGTCATCCTCCTCCGCTCCTTCGGAATCTTCAGTTGCTTCTCTTGTTGACCGGGCTAGTCAAAAAATGGAAAAACAACGGGTTTGTTTTCCAATTAAAAGGAAGCCCAAGGTTCTTATTTAGAGATGAAGCAGCGAAGATTCTTATTTAGAGATAAAGCAACGAAAAATAGAAATGGAAGAAAAGACGAGTCAACAACAAATAAAACTGCCAGAAAAGGAAATTCAACAAAAGCATAAATAATCGAGCTAAATCATCAAATATTCATGTTTAATCAAGAAAAACAAAGGAAAAAAGACATATTGTTCTTTTATACTCCTGATAACCATTTGACAGGAAGATAACAAGAGATGATTTTGAGGATGAAGCAACAAATAAATGTGAAATATAATTTATACTATTAGTTTAAGTTTTTAGTTTTTATTTTTATATGAATTGTTAATGTAATGTTTTATATATTAATGAAATTTAAATTTTAATATTTTAAAAAACTAAAAAGAGAAATGGTGTCGTTGGTCACCCCTTTATAACCTGTTGGTCATGAAGTTATAGAAAAAGAAACTTAGGGCCCGTTTGGTTTATAGGTGGGTTTAAGATTAGGATTTGGATTAGAATTAAGATTTAGATTTAAGATAAGATTTGAATTTTATATAAAAAAAATTGTACCCACAAATTAATTAATTTTATATAATTATATGTTGATAAATTCATTATTATAAATTAAATTACCAATGTTATACACACAAATATATAATGGGCCCACTAAAAATGGCTAAACCCACATATTTTCTTGCTTTGGTGTCAGAGGTTGTGATGATTGTGTTTTCTCTTTAGAATATTAACCAAACAAATAAATATAATCCTAAAGTCAAATTCATGCTTAAAAACCCAACCAACAAACACGCCCTTAATATATTACTACTTGCATTACAGGTGGCTTAATAATATCTTCTCAAAAATAGAACAATTGATAAAGCACTTGTCTTAAAGACAATATAACAAGAAAAAGCGTGGTTCGTCTTTTACACCCCAGCCCCTGAACTTTTGTCTTAAATATTTGTTTACTAACCATAATTATAAGAAATATTACAATTAGTCTACCGTATGTCAATATAGTATCATCAGCAGTCCAAAACTCTAACGTCGGTTGATAAATCTGTTAAGTAAGGGCTTCTTGGTATTTTACTTCGCACACAAAACATCCATGTTCTAACATTCGCACTACAAACACAAACACACATGTTACATTTAAGTTTTAGCTTCATATTATTATACCTCATCTTCCAAATAAGCTCATGTGCATCCAAGCCATACAAATTAAGTAATATCAAAACATGAAAACGATATTACCGATTAATACACAAGCAAAACCGGATAATTAGATCCAAATGAATTGTTAGCTAATTAATCGATAGACCCTAAATCCAAACTAAACACACTTTCAAGCATCACATCGTTAGAGTCACCACCCACAATCACCATACTTTCTTCCTGAATCCAGATATAACATCTCCGTTATTTTTTCTTTTCAAATTTAAGAACATATTGTAACGTTGTTCGTTTACAAATCACCGTACTTTGGTTAGAAATCATTGTTCATGATATTTCTTAATCATATCAAATGGTGATACAAATAAAAACATTTGATACATGGCAAAAATGAAGAAAAGAAAAATTGTAACGTTTTATCGACACGTAAGTGATGAAATGACTAAAATACCTATAATTTTAACTGATTGTTTAACGACCATGCTTGATTTCGGACTATCGACGATATGTAACACATATACAGAGGACTAATAGAGATTTTTGTTTGACAAATAGGGGTATTGGAGCAAGTTAGGAGACTAGTTGTGTAAGTGTCTATTTTTAAACTTTTTAATTTGTTTGTTAGATTCCTTTTGGGTTCTTCAGTTCTTCTTCTATATATCATCCCCATTATATAACCGGCAGCCATATTTTTCTTCAACATTCATTCACTTCTTTAAAAGCTTCCTGTAAGTCATTTCTTACATTCCTTATATTAGCTATTACTGTAGTTTATTTTTTTGCTTTGTTTTATGATCATCTCCTTCTTCTAGTAGTATTGTTATTTACTGATTAACTGTGCCGTTCGAAATTTATTTTACTGATTAAATGACATTTTTTATTTTATTTAAAAAAAAATATTGGATTTACATAGAGGTGGCCATTTTGGATTGCAAAACTATTTTTTTTTTGAAAACTAGGTGTCATAACATTATTATGCATAACTCGTTGGACTCTGTTGAGGAACTCCACTTCCTCGTTAACGGAAACAACGATAGACAAATTTAATAACTTGTTGTAAAGCTAAACTAGATTGTGAATATCGTAACAAATTAAGGATCTGCTGAAGTGGCCAACAAACGTGATCGTTAGTTTGGAGGGTGAGTTGAAGTGTGTTACGAGTGACGTGGCACAGTGGCCAGTGGTGGAGTCGATGATGGAGATCGAGTGGTTGTGACGAGTGGTGACGGTGACATATAAAAGTACTACCAGTAGTTAATATTGAGAAATGTGCGATTAGTTTTAGATTTTTTTTTAATTATCTATCTTGATTTTATAAATGAAGGTTTTTTTTTTTTTTGTATCTATAAGGGGGGAGGGAGTGGTGATCGGGTAGGGGATCGGGTACCCTTACCCGATCGGTAACACCATTCCGCCTTGATCAGGTAGCGCAATCGGTGAAGCAATTCGGGTTCCAAGCCCGAGCGGTGAAATGAGAAAGTTTTCAAAAAATTCGAACGTTGGGGGATGGGGACTAGCCGGGTATTAAAAAAAAAAAAGCGGGTACTAGGGTACCACTCCCTCCAAATCGGGTAGTGTTAGGGTAGAATTTGGTAGTTTTGAGTTGGAGGGTTTTTATTGGATAGAGGTGACGTGGCACTTCGGGTAGTAGGGTACCACTCCCTCCCCCCTAATAAAGTGTCACATAATTTTAAAAATGCATTTAGATGATAATTTTATGAAAAAAGGAAGAGATATGTAAAAGAAGTGCAAGGAAAAATGTTGGGAAATGTAAATTGCTCTCATCAATTTTATAGTTAGAATTTAAAATTTGAACTTTTCATTTAAAAAAAAAATTATAAAAATTTGTGACTAAACAAGTTTCATAATTTTTTTTTTTTTTTTTTTTGAAAAATGCCTAATTTCTCACCCACTAAACGCAACCTTAGGAATTGACAAGTTTTGTTGGATCTGTTGTGAATTCCAAATTCAGGCTTTCGATTTGAGGCTTTTGAAGTGTATGATGCATGAAAGGTTAACTGACTTTTTGAAATATTTTCCAAACAGTATGAGGTCTTCCTCTTATGGAACAGCACGTTTAGTTGTTTTTTCACTATTGTTGTTCTGTTTTTAGTATGATTTCTTGAGCATCAGTCTTAATTTAACTCGGTACAAGGAGAAGGAGTTTAGTATAGTCATCGTGTTCATGATTTTTGTGCTTAAGTATCAAGAAATAATTAGTCCTCCGCTCAAGGAAAATCTTATTACTGCGAAATTAAGTTATAAATTTGAGTCTTTGACCAAAGCTTTTTCTGGATTGTTCCCTGTATAAAATATGTATCAGATGCCCACAAAAACTTCATTTACAATATGTTAAAAAGTGAAAAATTATTAAACATTTTTTCAATTTGCTGGAAACAAAAAGAACATGTTTCAATTCATTGTTGAAAATTAAGCCGAAAACTTTGACGTACGTATCTTTGATCTGATATAACATCTTGTTTAATAATACGCCCTGTTTCAGGAAACTGGCCTTTTCATGGATTATCTTTGGTTAAATTGGTATATGTATTCATAGTTTCTGGGTTATTAAGTACTAAACCTTTGTAACTAGAATGGTATGCAACCAAAAAGAGAAGGCTATGTGCAGTTCTAGAAGCAAGAATGACAGTTTTAGCCAAATAGTGTGTGAAATTAAGAAACATGTCAAATGAGGAGTCAACTACTAATCTTGTGTGTGTTTTGTGCATAGATAAGTATAAAACCTTAAAGACTCTTTCGTATTGCAATTGTGTGTTCGAGAATGGTGTGAGAAGTGGTGGTTGTGATATTAAAACCTAGGAGCATCATTGTGAGACAGTCCCTTCATTTATTTGCTTGCATTATACATGCTTGATGTGTTCATTTTTCTCAGCCAGTAATATTTATACTCGCCTGTTTTATGTTTGGTAATATTCGCTTGTAATCCTTTTATTTCTTTATGTCCGTGTTAGGACTATCTGTGTTTTAGCTTACGAAAAGAATTGTGAGCTTTAAGGTAATACTCCGTATCAAACGATGTTGTGATAAGAACATCCAACATTTGATAAGTCACATTTTTTAATCAAATTGCCGTTCAGTTCAGATTGACTCTCAGGGTTAAAATGGTACTGTATCTTAGAAATGATCTAGTTCGAACAGCAATTAGGTCGTCATTTTTCATTCAACGTCACTTTGAAACAGTGCCTCGGAGTATTAGGCCTCTTGTTCATTTGATACTTATTTATTCAGTTTTGTCAAACAGGTCTCTTACTGAGGTTCAAGAAGCTGAAGTCTGCTCAATCCCCATGGCCTTGAGTCGGCCAATCCAGCCAGTTACATCTGCATATTTATCCAGTTATGGTTCTTGGTCTGGTTCAGGTTCCAATGTGTTACGGGTACGTACAATACCGAGTGAGAGGATATATTTTGAACCGTTGACATCTGCCTTTTTATGGGAGTCGAGATATCTGACGCATCTTAAGATTTTTGAAAAAGGAGAGGAACTTTGTCAATCTGATTCGTCTCAATATACAGTAACTGGTGGTATGTCTATCTTCCCGCTTTCATAACTATCTGTCACAAGAAACTCGTCATTGTTTCAGTTTGCAAAATTAGACCCCTCGAGTAGCGCTTCTCAGTTATTTACACATCAGAAGTTTGGAAAATAGAATTTATATAGTTCAAGTTTTGATCTAGAAAAGGACTATTTTCGCTAGAAAATTGATAGCAGATGTATTGGTTGGCTGAGACTTGTAAGGGGTTTAAGCTCTTACTTGACCTTTAGGAGTGATTTCAGCTTCTTATACTATATGGTTTCATGATATTTGTTAGTTCTTATATGCCTGTTTGTTGTATTCTTATAAACTATAGGATTTAAGCCGAGGGCTAATGTCGACCCCCTTAATCAGAATACACAGGACAAGATAATAGCTGTAATGATGCTATTGAGTTTCCGCAAAGAAGGTGTCCTTGTTCAGTTTTGGTCACCTCATGTTGTTGGGAAGCAGAAATTACTTACAAATATAGATCAACCATCTGGTGTTGGTGTAATTGATGAAAGACTTCTTTTGTATATGAAAACTTCAAAGCGCAATGTGCTTGTTGTGGAAGATGAATCTGAAGAAGAAGACCTTGATCCTATTGCTCGAGTGTTTACACGTGGATTGCCAGAGTGGACTTGTGATGTAACTAATTACTTGCCTAAATATTTTCCGCAACAAGCCTCTGCGATCCATTTCGATCTCCATGGATATTTGGCTTTACCAGTATTTGATTCAACTACACAGTTATGTGTTGGTGTGATTGAAATCTTGACGTCTTCAAAGTATCCGGATTTTGCTTTTGAGGTTCGACAAGTTTGCGATGCTTTGAAGGTTTCTATCTTAAATCTGATAACCACTTTTATTCCTAGTGTTTTGCACACACGTGTCTTTTTTTGTTGCTATTTGTGGTGTTTGGTGTTTTATGTTTGAGTTATTGGTTAAGCACGAAACAACAGAAGCTTGCTATCTTGTACGGTTGTACAGATGTCCTGCTTCATTTTCCTCAAGAGTCTTCAAGATTTTTGCATGATATGTCTGTCAGTTTGGTATGCCTCAACTCCATTGTCTTTTTCCGTTTTCCATGTTAGGATTTTAGACCATGTTGTCAAAATTACAAAACAATAACACCAATACTATGCCTTAGGTGGAACACTATGGCTACAATGGTTGTCAGGTTTCCTGGGGTCATATATTTAGGATTTTATTGATTTCGATACACTTCTCCTAGAAGCTTTCGCAATGATATCTAAAAGAGTAGAAAGATTAGTATATTCACATTAATAGATCCTATTATCTGTGGTATTCTAGTTTACACTTCCTTGCATTGCTGCTCATTTCAAAATTGTCGTTATCTTGCAGAAACAGAACCTGACATGCACAAGAGTATTTGATGGCCCTGCTAAAAATGTGAGTTGTCTCGCTGATTTATATTTTATCTTTCATTTTATAATCTAAATCTTGTTTTGATTTGGAATTCTTATGTGTTAAACGGCTTTTATATACAGATTCCAAATGAGTGGGATAAAGTCTGGGGTATTCTGAAAAGTGTGTGTGATGACCACGGTTTACCTCTTGCTCAGACTTGGGCTGTTTCCCCTTTCACTACTTTTGTTTCACATGATAAGTTTATAAATCAGTGTTGCAGTAGTTTTGACACTAAATGCATCGGGAAAATTTGCATGTCCACTGTCCGGCTACCGTTATATGCTCGAGACGTGAACCTGTTGCCTTTCTGGAAAGCATGTAGAGAACGGCATTTAGACAGTTCCCGTGGCTTGGTTGGCAAGGCGTTATCCCACGGTTCCTGTTTTTGTGAAGATGTAACTAAACTCGGTAAAGAAGAATACCCTTTGGTTCACAATGCATGCATGAGTGGGTTAACTAGCTGCTTTGCAATCCGTCTGCATAGTGTCGAAAGCAAAACTGACTATGTCTTGGAGTTCTTTTTACCGTCTGACATGGAAGATGTTAGCTATGTGGTGCAAACATTGAAACAGATAATTGAGGATGACTCTGGATTTGAACTCGGTGATACTCCACCCTTGGATTTTTCAGGTAAACTTTGAACCTGATACAATTTTGACATCCTTGAATGAGATGACTGAAAATTTTATATTTCCATACAGATATATCAGATTCAGAGTCAGTTGTTACAGATGTTTCAGAATCTGACTCTGCAACAGGCTCGTCTGCTGATGCAACTATGGATAAAACATGGGACACTAGCAACCCTTCGAAACAAGGCATAAAGCGGAAAATAGACTCCTAAAATACATTGATGAAGATGGTGATCTGATACTGATTGTTTGTGATGCTGACTTGGCATCTGCAGGTAGTAATTGTTATCAGCTTAATCTGTCTTAACAGATTAGGCTAATCAATTATCAGGAGTAAAATGACCATCTTTATTATAAATGGTTTGTGTATATGTATAATGACGATCCTCGGAAAATTTCTCTTATAGCTTATAGTGTATGACTGTATATTAATTGCGTGATTACTGTTCTTAACCGTGGTGGATTATGTGAGCCCCTATTATCACTTATTCACTTTTTCTTCATGGGTTTCTATCATTTATGCTTGCTTATAATTATATATACACGTAATGTGGGGGTAAAGATAAAATAAAAAATCAAATATTCGTGAGCAGTCTAAAAAGACTTGAAAAACATAAAAGCTTTTCGAAAAATTATGAAATTTTACCTCAAGGTAGAAAATGTTAGTTCAGCAAAAAGTTGTGAAAAAGGGTTTATTTGAATTCTAGGGGCCTCAAAATATTTGGGCTAGCATTCTACTTTTAATGTTGTTCGGCTAAATATGTATATGATATTATAAAATTGACTTCATGTATATAATTTGAATTGTTGCATTGAAAAGTGTTAGTCGGGGCACTTTGAAAATGATTATTTCTCATTTTATCTTTTAAGAACATTATATAATTTTTGTTTAAGGCCCCGTTGTTATCTGTGAACTGAATTCTGCACAGGGCCTCCGTAAACTCAGAGACGGCACTGCACATAATAAAATAAAAGAGAAGACGTCACCGACTTATGCTCAAAGTTTGTCCAAGACGTGTCAATCGGGATAATTGTAATAAGAGAGACACGTAGTGGCTGGCCTAAAGATGCGTCTATTGACGCTCATTACCACTAGTCTAGTGGTTTTCTTATTCTTATAAGAGAATGCTAACGACACACCCTTGATCCCTCCAGTGTTGTAAATTTGTAATTAACACAGCAGGGTTTTTTAGTTTTTAAGGAGATAAAATTGTTCAGTTGATATCTGTTAGTGGGTTGTTTTTTTAGCCCAAAAAGTAGGAAGGAAGTACAAAACTTTCCAGCCCATATACGAAGTGTATGATATATCGGGATATTCAGCTGTTAGTGTTTGATATATCGAGATAATCATTATAGTAGGCCACATAACTATTTACCCAACAACATAAAGTAGAATGTTAGCCCAAATCCACTTCTCTCTTCATCAATAAACTATGTTGAAATATTTGCTACAGTACTTATTTTCACACATTTAAAGATAGAAGTAGGGCAGAGCGTCGGTCCAAAACCGACCCAAACCGATAAAACCGAAAACTAAAATTCATGAAAAACCTAAACTGAAACCGAACCGACGGGCCGTCGGGTCGGTTCGGTTCGGTTTAGGTGTATTAGGTATGTTTTTTGTCGGGTTTGGGCCAAACCGAACCGAACCGACCCGAAACCGAAAACATGTAAAACATGAAACCGAAACTGAACCGACGGGCTGTCGGATCGGCTCGGTTTTTGTCGGTTCGATCGGTTTTATCGGTCCGGATCAGTTTTGGACCTTTGATGCTCAGCCCTAGATAGAAGTGTAACTTGTTTCAGAGGAAGGAAATATATGAAGATTTTTTAGCCAAGTTGTTAATGTAATTTCATGTCTATTAGAGCAAATGGTACTACGGCATAAACCTTCGCCGAATCTGACATGGCGTGGCATTTGGCGCCGCCAAATAGTAGCCATGACACCAGCTGAACTCGCCACTTTTGTTTTCGCCGTTTCCTCGACGAGGATAAAGACAAGAAAAAGGCGTTTGAATGCAACAGTTATTACTTAAAGTCCAATCTTAAAAAAATTAAAAAAAAATTAAAACCCCACTTTATAAATCAAGGTTGTAAAAATCGCTAGGCGCTAGTGAGGCGGTCGGGTAGCACCTAGCGATTAATTGGTTGGAATTTTTATGCACAAAATTGTAATTTTAGATATTATATTATATTATATGTATGAGATAAGGATAGTGCATCAAAGTTCAGATATAAACATAATACATAATTCTTCAAAGTTCAAAGTCAAACATAAATATTAATCGGTTTGTTGACCATTTTTAAGCGATCTTTGACCGATTAATCGGTTTGTTGATCGATTTTATCCAACTTTTAAGTGATTTTGTTGACCGGCTTTTAAGCGATTTTGTTCGATTAGACCGATTTTGTTTGATTAATCGGTTTGTTGACCGATTTTTAAGCGATCTTTGACCAAACCAATTAAATAAACCGATTATGATAAATCAAGGCGCTTAGTAAGCGATCAACGATTATGAGGGAATTAATCGGCCTCCTGGGCCGATTTTTACGACAGAGCTATAAATAACACCCGATTTTAACACACTTCTCTACCCATATTTTACCATTTTCCACACAATAATTTAATTCTTTTTACCAAAAATCGCTTGTTCGCTTTTACATAGTATCAATGAAATCAAAGCTTGTGTTGAGAAACTAATTGAGGAGGATACCGTTCATCAGCGAGCGATGATCGATTTAGCCATGCAATTTGAGAATGCAAGTACAACTAAAATGATCTGAGGTAAGTATATAAGAAATACAATGACTTTCTGCAAGAAAACCGTGTTTTGATTGAGACTTTTTTTAAATGAAGAATCTTAAAAAGATTACGAGATGCATGATGTTTTGTTTAGAAATGCGGAAAAAAATACAAGAATAATTCAATACTAAATTTGTTTGGCTACATGTAAAATACAAATAGGACGATTATGTTTTAGTTTTCGTATTGTTTTTTAAATTCCGAACCGTAACGTAATTTTTATTTTTATTTCAACAATACGGGATTTTTTGGAGGATATTTATATGAAGCCAAATGAAATGAGGGAGTAAATGATCTTCGTCCTTTATTTCATTCGGTTTCATTATAAATATCCTTAAAAAAGCCCTATGTGCTTTAGTTTTCGTGTATATTTTATTAAGTTTCAACTTGTATTTATTTGAAATGTACTACTGAAGTTAATCATATGTAATATTGTAGTTAATCACTAATCCTGAGATTCTAACAAATGAAATGTGATTCTAAACAAATCACTTGTGATTTGTTAGAAACTCATGTGTTTATGAACAAACAAAAATGCAAATAAACCTCTTTCTTGGAAGTTTCCAAAGAACCGACACCCTTAAACCATTCTGTCTACTGAACCTCAGATTTACTCCATTCATCATGGAGTTATAAAAGCCCTACCACATGATCTTTAAGTTCTTGTTCCTGTCTTTTTCTCATTGAGTTTGTCGCCCAGAACCTGATAGCCGGACGAACACGAACAACAAGAAACCTTTCGAACTTTGTTGAATTTAAATACAAAAGCTTATAACAAAAAAATATATGTAAATACGCAAGCATGAAAAAGAACAACAAACATGAAACAATTCAAACATAGTTGAATCTGGAAACTTACAACGAGGAAGGTAAATGGTCCAAGGTACTGGTTAGCTTTAGTTATCAGGAGTTTACTTTATTGGAGGCAACTATGAATGTAGTCGCACCAATCAATACCAGAAATTATAGTATCTTCTTGAATGCGTCTAACCACATCCAAACAAATATGTCCCTTCATTGAATCAACAAAACCCACTGTGTTGGTAAAAAGTGTAAGGAAGTTCACTTCGAATAGAAAGTCAACTTCCTGGGCAAGAACCAACTTGTAAGCGATATCACCTACTCGGATATCCTTCACTGATTTAGGGAAAAATTAAGCAACCCACAACTTCACAAACTCATGGTCAAGAGGTCTGAGATCACGAAAATAAGGAAGAACCACCAACAGGAATTCCTAAAATCTCATGAATTTTCTTATGAGTGACCTTAATTAACGAACTATTATCCAAACTTAACTTGTAAGTCAATGCATTAAAATTTGCCACAACATACCTTTCCAACATCGACGAAATTTGGTCTATAAAAATGTTGCGAAATGAACTAAACCCTATGTCCGAGGGAAACTTCACTATATCAAATTTTGATTCACGGGCAGAAAAAAAGAGAACTTGGAACTGTCCTTGCACGAAGAGTTGGAAAATGCTTAAGATACTTTTCTTGTGCTTTTTCTCTTGGTTTCAACTTTTTTTCTTTTTTCTTACCTTTATTCTTAGACTTCGGGACACTCTCTTCATCATTATCCTCTTTCTTAATCTTCTTCCTCAGTTTATTAATCATACGCCTCACTTTATCTTCATCACTATTGTCATCATTATCCTCTTTCTTAATCTTCTTCTTCAATTTATTAATCATACACCTCACTTTCTCTTCATCAGCATATGAACCAGAATCTCTTCAACCTACCCTTACTCTTCAATTTCTTTGGCTTTCGATCACTAACTTCATTCGACGAAGAATCAAAATCAACTTCATCGGTAGCAAGATCAGAATCAGAATAATCTATCGTCATCTTACCTTTTATCAGCTTGACTTTCGGTTTCTTTTTACTCTCATCTTTATGTGACAAAATCCTTTTTCGCTTAACATTCTCCCTGGACCTCAAAATAGGAACCAAAGCCTTCAACTTAGGCTTGTCCTTTGGCTTATCCTTGGGAAGGTCAGCTTTAGGCTTGTCCTTCGGAAGATTAGCCTTAGGCTTGTCCTTCGAAAGATCGACCTTCGGCTTGTCCCTGGGAAGATCGACCTTAGGCTTAGACTTATGCTTTTGCTTATCCTTGGGAAGATCATCCTTTGGCTTGTCCTTGGGAAGATCGCCCTTAGGGTTAGCCTTGTCCTTTGGCTTATCCTTGGGAAAAATAGCTTTAGGCTTGTCCTTAGGAAGATCGGCCTTCGGCTCAGGCCTCACAATATCAGCCAACACCTTATCCTTAACAATATTAACAGACACCTTATGTACCAAAACATCACCACCAGACGCCTTATCTGTTAAAACATCACCACCAAAAGCCTTATCCTTCGCAATATCAACAGGCCTCACAACAACACCACTAGACTTCAAAACATCACCAGTATTAGGATCAAATATTAGGATCAAACTGAGACACCGACTTCGTGTTCAACACTTGATCGCCAGATTTCATTGAGCAAATCATATCCCTCGTAAATCACTTACTCCTAAGAGAAACATGACCACTAACCACAAGAACACTTAACATCAAACAAAAACATAAAAATCATCAGTATCAAAAAGAACACGTATACTTTATCAGTAACTGCTATAACAACACTAACAAAATTACGTAACAAATCACATGTGATTCATCATTAACTCATGTACTTTATTAATCATTAACGTACAAACATTACAAAACACTACTGAACAAAATCACATATGATTCATCATTTGAATAAGCAACAAAAACCTAGATAAGCAACATCTACATATTATATCCAAAATAAACAACAAAAATAAGCAACATCTACTGATTATATCTGAAATAAGTAAAAATAAGAAACAAAAACCTAAAACCTAAATAAGTAATATCTACTAATCCAAAATAAGCAACATCTACTGATCCAAAATAAGCAACAAAACTTAAAAAGCTAAATAAGCAACATATATTGATCCAAAATAAGCAACAAAACTAGAAAAGCTAAATAAGCGACATCTACTGATTATATACCAAAATAAGATGAAGAAAAAATCAGATGTATATCAGAATCCACATATCGAAGCTTATTTTGATTGAAAACTGGAATGAAGACGAATGGGGCAGCGAATCACCTATAGATAGTGATATTTCATGTTGTATATCTATTGTATAGCGTTGATTTTGATCAATTTAGCATTAAATAGTGGTTAGGGTTTGAATAGTGGTGGTTTGAGGGTGGTTGGTGTGTGAAATTAGTGTCTAGTGAATGAGAAATGAATGAGGGATAACCAATCATATATCGTGAGTTAAATGAGATAGTAGAATTACCAAAATGCCCCTTGGTAATAAATAAATTAAAATAACAATTTATCTAAACCAATGAATTAAAATAGAATGGATGGTTGAAATCAAGTGATTTGTTCTTTAGCAAAAAGTTATTCTATACGGAACTTTTGTCGTGAAGTAATATATGCATATGTCATTTGTCTCCATGCAAAGCAATCATGCAAGTTTGTCTTTTTGAATATGCGATAACATCAAATAGTCCTGAATATTAAGTGTCAATTTCTCCCGATAATGCTTGTAATTTATATCATTTATATGGATTTACGCTTGTTTTCCATTGTTTTCTACTTTCAGGTAAATTACGAGCATCGGAGATAAAGGGACGCGGAATTGGAGAAATACCAAAAGATTTATCATAGTATGCTGATTTTGAAGAAGTTACTGCGTGACTCATCTCTCACATTACGCCGTAACTAAAGCGTGACTCAGAAAACCAACTCATCAGAAGGTTATGGCGTAACTCTCCCCAAAGGCTACGACGTAACTATATTAGGTCAAATGAGGATCCGCGCCGCTGATAACTACGCCGTAACTATTGCATCAACTACGGCGTAACCAAGTATATTGAAGACTACGACGTAACCACTAATAAGGTTACGCCGTAACCAGCAGATCTAGTGCAAAATATGAAGAAATTGAAGGTTACGGCGTAACTCTTATATTAGTTACGCCGTAACCCAGATCTGGCCTATAAATACCCCATGAATTCCAGCATTTCTAATCATCCCATTCCACACACAACAATCAGAGAACATGGGAAAAAGCTAAAGGAAGGTCCAGAGGAGCATACAGAGCTGTCTCCAAGGGAGAAATCACTCCCCTACGATAAGCATTAGCATTTTATATTTTCTTTACTTTCGATTCATGTATTTCGTATCTTTGAATATTGAATTGGTTTGTATGATTAGTATGAGCGGCTAAGCACCTCTTGGTGCTGGCCTAGTTATGATTCCTTAAATGTTTTGTCTATGTTTACTTTACTTCCGTACAATTATTTCTAAGTGTATGCATGCATAGTTTATTGGTAGCTACCTTTGGTTCGGTAGTTGTGAATGGCAGTAGAGGCCAATTGCCTAGGAGATATGACCAACTGACCCTAGCTGAGCGGACTGAGACGGGAAGGGTAAGATATGACCAACTGACGACCCTTTCTACTTGTGCAATTTGACCAATTGATCACCTACCGTTTGGATGAACTTAAGGTGAGTGTTTAAGTTGCTAACGCCCGGGAACTCACTATTATAAATCTAGCATGTAGCGGTACTTAATGACTTGGCTTAGGGGACCAGGAACAACAGGACTTATGAAGGGTCATCTGACTTCTCCTGTGGTGGCATCTTTGCTGATAGGTTAGGGCGAATTGACCAAATGCTGTCCTCTCGACTTTGACCCCACCTAAAGTAATTGGAAGTAAGTAGACGTAGACATAACTAGCTAGGAGGATTAACTAGGTTAGCACCACTCTCCTCTATTGATTTACCCTTTACCTTTTATCTGCCTTTATTTGCTTTATTCTGCTTTAGTAGTTTAATAATCAATTCCTTATCGAAACCATTATTAAATCTTTAACACTTAGACTTACTAATAATCCAACACACATAGCTCTTGGGACGACCTCGGTTTTACCGAATACTACACTACACACGACTGGGTACGCTGCCCGTTAGTGCACTAGGGTAGACCATAGGTATAACGAGACTTTAAAAATATTAAAACCTGGTGAGTAAAACCTGCATCAAGTTTTTGGCGCCGCTGCCGGGGAGTTATATTAGGATTAATATTAAGTCTTTCATTTCATTCTAAACTTTTCTATTATTCTCACGATCATTATTCAAGTATTCAGGTACCATGGAAGTTGTTAACATCGATGACCTCACTCTTGAGGAGTATTTGGCGTTGACAAGAGTAGAACAATGGCCGGGTCTCGTAAGATCGCAATTGGAGCGGATGTCCGTTTCGAAATAAAAGACCAATTTATGAGGGAGCTTCGTGCTAACCCTTTTTTAGGAAACAGGGACGAAGATGCATATGAGCACATTGAAAATGTCCTAAACATCGCTAGCCTTTTCAACATTGCGGGCGTGTCTCATGATGCTCTTATGCTAAGGGTATTCCCAATGACTCTTACTGGAGCTGCCCGAAGATGGATCGAAAGATTGCCCGCCAGGGCAATTAATACTTGGGCTCTACTTAACCTTTTCAACATTCCGGGCGTGTCTCATGATGCTGTTATGCTAAGGGTATTCCCAATGACTCTTACTGGAGCTGCCAGAAGATGGATCGAAAGATTGCCCGCCGGGGCAATTAATACTTGGGCTCTACTTAAGAAGCACTTTATTCAGAGATATTGTCCGCCCTCGAAGATTTCTAACCAGCTTTTGGAGATCCAAAATTTTAAACAAGAAGATGATGAAACATTGTATCAAGCTTGGGATAGATACAACGATCTCCTTTATAAATGTCCTACAAACGATCTGAACAACCAGGAAAAGGTCAACATCTTCTACAAAGGAATCAACGTAACTACAAGGCAGATGCTGGACTATCAAGGACCCATCCCGAACATGACTCCTACTCTTGCTATTGAAGCCATTCAAAAAATGGCTGATCACTCTCAAAAATGGCACGACGGAGGAAGTAAAAGAAACCAAGGCTGAAGTTTCGATGGAATTGCAGCAATAACCAACAAGCTTGAGAATCTCGGTCGAGATATGCTAAAAATCAGAGAAACTGTTCATGCCATCCAAGTCGGCTGCGAAAACTGTGGTGGAGGACATCTGACTAAGAATTGTCCTAAAATTGACAAGGAAGATACAATCGATGAAGCTAAATATGGAGAGAATAGGCCTTTCTACGGGGATAATCGTAATGGGTATCGTGGAGGTCCCGCACCATATTATGAGCGTAATGAAAGAAGAGCTAACTTGGAGGAAATTATTAACAAGTAACTTGTGGATACTACCAAGAGTCAAAAGGAGCAAGAGGAATGGCTGAAAAATTTCTAAGATAATACAAACAAGAGCCTTTCTTCCCATGACATATCACTAAAAAACTTGGAAACTTTGATTGAAAAGCTTGGCGACGAGGTACAAAGAAGAAAGGAGGAACAAAAGAATAAATCTACTATATGTAAGGCTGTATTCTCTGAAAATGACAAGTCCTCTGATGAGTCTAATACTGATGGCGAAAGTGAGTTACGCCGTAATCACATCTTAGAATTACAGCGTAACCAGAATTCAAGCAACGACATGGGTACCAAGGTCGAAAACTCTAAAAGGAGAAGTCATTGGTGTAAGGCTATTGAAAATGACGATGGGGAGTGCTACAACTTATGGGCCTCGTGTGATCCTCGGAAAACCTACGATGGAGGAGTTGATAAAGAGAGGGTAAATGATGACAGATACATGTACACTACACTTAAAGACGAAGAAAGGTTAGCCAAATTCTCGATTAACGAAGTGGAAGGACCACCTATCAAGCATTACTGCAAACCCTTACTCATTACGGAAGATGAGATTACTCACGCTTGGCCAACGTGCAACCCTTTTCGTGAGTATTGCATCGGAGGAGGTAATGTGAAGAACGAAGTTTGGATATGCTCACATGAATCAGGGAGGCATGATGTTGATTTTGGAGATCTTTCATTCAGAGATTGGTATTCAGTAAGATTCGGGGACGCGATAATTAATTCGGTTTTTGTTTAGAAATCTGGAACTCAAATATGAAAAACATATTCTTCAAGGAAAAACCATTAAGCCCCTCGATGATATTCCTTCTGAAAATGATGACGAAGGAACTCAAAATCATTGGTGTGAACAAATTAAAACCGCTGAAAGAAACGTTTGGGCTTCCTGCAACCCTTTTGAGTATGAATGTGACGGGGGAAGGAGCATTGAGAGAGCTGGGGAAGACGAATTCCTATGCACTTCAACTAATGATTCTGAAAGAACAGAACTTCCTTGGCCAGATGATCTAGGATTCGACGATTGGGTCAGAATCAAATACGGAAAAATTGACGCGTTAACTAAGGAGAAACTCTGGAATGGATGTATGAGTCAAGATCAACCTAACGATGAAATTCCTAATGAAAAATCAGAAGATGACACCAAGGACTCACCTAAGAAAGAAAATGAAGACTGCAAGCAAATACTCATAGAAAATTCACCTAACGATAACCAACTTAAAGATACTGGTTCTGATGATGATGATTTCAATTACCTCGAGTTACAAGGCGAAGACGGTTTCATTGACCCAGATGATGAAGTACACGAGAAAAGAAGATGCAAACTTCTTGGCATCCTGTTTAAGAGACCACCACTAATTATAGCCGAAGAATATAAGTTTACGAGATACCATTTGGGACCTGAAGAAAAATTTTGAAAAATTTGGAAGATTGAAACCAAGGAATATCTCCGCACAGCCATAAATGTTGGTTGGGTCAGGCGTAAGTTGATGAAAGACATGGAGGAAGTCGGGCAAGTTTGAAGGCCCCCTTAGAACCCCGCGACCCTAAGTCTAACTTAAAGACTCATAAATAAAGAAAAGTGCTCTTTCGAGAGACAACCCGAATTATCCATTTCTTTTGTTTTGTTTCCATTTCTGTTGGGTTTTGTGTTTTTAACCATTTTTGCAGGAAACGAGGAAGAGATTGCTGCTGTAGTATTGCTGATCTGATCCTAGTTACGGTGTAACTCATCTATATGATTACGCCGTAACCCACCTGTTGCAGCAGAAGTATTAGACGCATTACCAATTACGGCGTAATACCATCTCAGTGGTTACGCCGTAACCTCTTGCTTTGCAGCTTATGTCAGGTTTTGCCAGTTACGGCGTAACTCCCTCAAAGAGTTACGACGTAACCTTCCTCTGCTTTTAATTATTTCATTTTAGAACACCATAACCTTGTATTAGTATTTTAAATGAACTTTGTGGGTATGTTCCCTGTAAACCCTCACGAGACTTCACTCGTCTACTTGGGACACCAAGTGGTTTAAAAGGCTTGTTGCATATGCTAAATACAACCGTGATTCCTACGAAAGTGAGTTAGCTTTTTTTTTCATTTTTCATTTTTTTTCTTTTTAGAATTATGCTGGTCGGTAGTGTGTTCATGATGCTTATACGAATGCACGTCTCTTTTTCGTGGGCCTTCTTTCTTTATGGAGCAAATTTCAGGGAAGTTCTAGCTCTAGTTCTACTTTTCTATTCACCTTTATTTAATGCTTAGTACAAAAGGGACTTTGTATAATTCAAGTGGGGGGACGGGAGTAGAATTATCTCTTGAACATTACTTTGCCCTCGTTTTTCTAGTTTATTTTGAAAAATTATGCCATTTTTTTAAAATTTTGACATGTTTTTCTTAACCTAACTAGATTAGACTTTAGCCAGGCACATACAATCCTTGATACTATATGGTGAGATTAGCCTTATCTATTTCCTATATTTTACCCCAAATCCACCAAATTATGAGTGTGCCGGTAGCTTGTAAACTTTAGAACTTGGCCTTTGCATCATTTCAAGACCATAAACGAGGTATGTTGAGTTAGCTCGATGTATTTGGACTTTTCAGTTTTAGAAGGCAATATTATAGGATTATCACCCAAATAGCGTACCAATGTGTGTCTATCGATTAGTCACCTCGACTTCTCGACGCCCATGTGAAACCCTTTTGTTGCACTCACCTTTAGTGCAAGATACCTCTAGATACACCCATTTGAGCCATTCCTTTCATTTTGTTAAACCCAATATATTGTTTCGTTACACCTATACACCTTAGCCTACCCTGTAGTCTTTATTTGTGATTGGGAAGTCATCATTTGCCTAAGTTCAAGGCTCAAGTGGAAAGGTTCGGAAATCACACTTTCGTCGACGACATATTCCTGAAGATCATTGAAGACCCCCCGAATTCCCATTGTTCATCTCAAGTGGAGGGATATTATGTTATTATTGTTATGTTGAAAAAAAAAGTTGTTATGTTATTTAGTTATTGTAAAGTGCAATCTTATAAGAACTATGTTATGAGCTTTATAGATTTAGTATCGAGGAGACCACCTCGGTCGCATTTGAAGATTGGAGTTGGTAATTATGCCAACAGTTGGAGAAAAGGTGGTATGCCCATCATGACGTCCTCTAATGACACATCCACCTGGTATTTCATGATCCAGTTTCTTGACTTTAAAGCTTGAACTTAGGGCGGACGGTAAGTGGTGATGACTAGGTTATAGATTTAGACTACATGTTTGTTTTTTATTTTACACCATTTATATATCCCATGTCATATCCTACCCTTTAGTCATGAAGCGTGTCTAGGTGATGCAGCAAGCAATCTTTGGTGTCTTGGCCATGTATAATTGATTTTGGCCACTTCGCCGTGACATGTTAGTAATGACGAGTCACCCCTTAAGCTTTGTCGTGTCTACCCATATTGCCTTCGAGAATTGTTTAGCCCTTAACTCTAGGGGTGAAGATTTGTGTAACCACCAAGCTTATGATAGAATACATGCTATGACTGTGCGATTGAGTGATCACCCCGAAATTGACACTTAGAATAGTTGAGAGATTTGAGTGTTTCGTTCCCTTTTCGTGAGGTGTTCGGCTTTGTTCTATTCTAGCATAAGGGATTTGTAAACTTATATTTTCCAGATTATAAGAGATATCTTTTTTGGAATCTTTCTAATAAGGTCTACTTGAGGGCAAGTAGAGTTCAAGTGGGGGGATATTTGATAACATCAAATAGTCCTGAATATTAAGTGTTAATTTCCCCCGATAATGCTTGTAATTTATATCATTTATATGGATTTAAGCTTGTTTTCCATTTTTTTCCACTTTCAGGAAAATTACGAGCATTGGAGCTAAAGGGACCCGGAATTGGAGAAGTACCAAAAGATTTATCATAGTATGCTGATTTTGAAGAAGTTACGGCCTAACTCATCTCTCACATTACACCGTAACTAAAGCGTGACTCAGAAAACCAACTCATCAGAAGGTTACGGCGTAACTCTCCCCAAAGGCTACGACGTAACTATATTAGGTCAAATGAGGATCCGCGCCGCTGATAACTACGCCATAACTATTGCATCAACTACGGCGTAACCAAGTATATTGAAGACTACGGTGTAACCACTAATAAGGTTACGCCGTAACCAGCAGATCTAGTGCAAAATACGAAGAAATTGAAGGTTACGGCGTAACTCTTAGATTAGTTACGCCGTAACCCATATCTGGCCTATAAATACCCCACGAATTCCAGCATTTCTAATCATCCCATTCCACACACAACAATCAGAGAACGTGAGAAAAAGCTAAAGGAAGGTCCAGAGGAGCATACGGAGCTGTCTCCAAGGGAGAAATCACTCCCCTACGATAAGCATTAGCATTTTATATTTTCTTTACTTTCGATTCATGTATTTCGTATCTTTGAATATTGAATTGGTTTGTATGATTAATATGAGCGGCTAAGCACCTCTTGGTGCTGGCCTAGTTATGATTCCTTAATTGTTTTGTCTATGTTTACTTTACTTCCGTACAATTATTTCTAAGTGTATGCATGCATAGTTTATTGGTAGCTACCTTTGGTTCGGTAGTTTTGAATGGCTGTAGAGGCCAATTGCCTAGGAGATATGACCAACTGACCCTAGGTGAGCGGACTGAGACGGGAAGGGTAAGATATGACCAACTGACGACCCTTTCTACTTGTGCGATTTGACCAACTGATCACCTACCGTTAGGATGAACTTAATAATTAGGGGGTGAGTGTTTAAGTTGCTAACGCGGGCACTCACTATTATAAATCTAGCATGTAGCGGTACTTAATGACTTGGCTTAGGGGACCAGGAACAACAGGACTTATGAAGGGTCACCTGACTTCTCCTGTGGTGGCATCTTTGCTGATAGGTTAGGGCGAATTGACCAAATGCTGTCCTCTCGACTTTGACCCCACCTGAAGTAATTGGAAGTAAGTAGACGTTGACATAACTAGCTAGGAGGATTAACTAGGTTAGCACCACTCTCCTCTATTGATTTACCCTTTACCTTTTATCTGCCTTTATTTGCTTTATTCTACTTTAGTAGTTTAATAATCAATTCCTTATCGAAACCATTATTAAATGTGTGACACTTAGACTTAGTAATAATCCAACACACATAGCTCTTGGGATGACCTCGGTTTTACCGAATACTACACTACACACAACCGGGTACACTGCCCGTTAGTGCACTAGGGTAGACCATAGGTATAACGAGACTTTATAAATATTAGAACCTGGTTAGTAAAACCTGCATCAATATGATATTCTTTACAATGCACGCTCACATTCTCTACCAAAAGGGCATAACGTAAAAAACTACCGCTAGTTTTATGGCTGAGCAAAATATGGAAAATCGAACCGAACCTGGTTGAACCAAACCGAACTAACTTTATTCTGGTTGTTTTTTAGTGTTATATTATTATGGTTTTCGATTTCGCTTTACTCAGTTCGGTTCGGTTTGGGTCAAAACCTCAGACCCCTGTTGATAAATAAATAGTGAAGAATCACATCGATTGTGGTAAAATCCAACCCTGGTGGCATAATCTGCAAACCGCTGAAACCAAGCACGAGGTGCTTGTTTCAGTCCATATAGCGATATCTGCAAAAGACAAACATGGTGAGGGTATCGAGAGTCAACAAACCCCTTGGTCTGATGCATATAGACAGTCTCAGATAAATCATCATTAAGAAACGCATTCTTAACGTCAATATGATGAATAGGCCACTTGCGAGAGACAACAAAGCTAAGAACACTGAAAATGGTGGCTGGTTTCACAACCGGGCTAAACGTCTGTTGGGATATGAAAGTGCTGAACAGTTAAAGTACTGAAGATTAACAAAGTACTGCAGAATGATAAAGTACTGGAAAAAGTCAAAGAGTCAAAGTACTGCTAAAGATAAAGTCAAAGTACTGTTGTCGAAGTTAAAGTACTGCAAGACCAAAGAATTGTTTTATTCGTTTATAGAAAGTCTTGTAATTCTAGAATATTCTGTATTAGATTACTTGTCGTACAAGGATACATATTGTAAACCGACTAGGGTTATCCTTGAGCCTATAAAAGGACCCCTAGATTGGCATTAGAGGTACGCATATTATTAGAGTTTTGGAGAGAAGTTCGATATTCTTAGAGTTGTTAAAAGTATCTGCATAATAAGCAGATTTAGAGTTATTAATAAAAGTTATTCTTCTTAGATTTGTTAAGTAAATTCCGCATACTTAATAAAGATTACTCAGTGTTTCATTGTTAATAACTTAGGATTTATCCGAGGTTGTTAAACCTTAAACAAGCTAGTTAAGTTAGTTTGGTTAGAGTACATCGATCCAACAAGTGGTATCAGAGCTTGTGTGGAAACTCTGAATAAAAAGAAACCCTAAAACCTACTACAACAAAACCAAAGATGTCGACTGAAGCTGTTTCACCACCATCAATCACCTCACTCAGAATTCCAATCATCAAGAAGGGAGAATATGACTTATGGTGCATGAAGATGAGGTAGTACATTGCCATTACAGACCATGCTCTATGGAATGTAATTGTCAATGGTAATGAAGTTGTTCCAGATCCTGTATAGATTCCTGGACAACCCAAAGCACCTAAGGCTGTCTTACCAGCAGCAACAATAAGGAATCAAGAGAAGGCTGTCAATATCTTGTTGTCTGCAATACCCGATGGACATCTATTGAAGTTCCATGATGCTAAAGATGCAAAGCAGCTCTGGGCTGCTCTCAAGACCAGATTTGGAGGGAATGAAGCCTCTAAGAAGATGCACAAAAACCTACTAAAGCAACAATTTGAAACCTTTACTGTTGGAGAAAGAGAGGGTCTTGATGCTGCTTATGACATATTTCAAAATCTTCTCAACATGTTGGAGCTATGCAAGGCAGAGGTATCTGTGGAAGATGCAAATCTGAAGTTCTTAAGGAGTTTTCCATCTACATGGCATGTGATTGCTACAATGATCAGAGGACAACCAAGTTTGGATGTGATGGACTTTGATGATCTCTACAACCATCTGAAGGTGTATGAGCATGAGATGAATGGTCAAACCAGTTCCAAATCTCAAAGTATAGCTTTTCTGTCATCTGAAAAGAGAGGCAGTACTTCCAACAAAAGTACTGCTTCTCCCACCCAAAGTACTGTTGCTCAAAGTACTGCTGCTTACACTTCTCCCACCTTTGCTCAGCAAGCTGCACCACCAAATACCCTTCACTCAGATGAAGTTGTGTGCTCTTTCTTTGCACAGCAAGCTTCTCTACCTGTCACTTATGAAGAAGATCTCTCACAGATTGAAAGGATGCTCTTGAAGAGATAGATATCAGGTGGCAAGTTGCAATGATCACTGCAAGGATCAAGAAGTATATGAAGAAGACAGGCAAGAGCATTGACTTCAAACCTAAACAGGGAATCACTTTTGACAAATCCAAAATTGAATGCTTCAATTGTCAAAAGACTGGACATTTTGCAAGGGAGTGCAGGTTTGCTAAATATCAAGCAAACAGGATTACTGAGAAACCAAAGCTGGAGCTAAAAGAAATCCCTATCACTGAAACAAAGGCCTTGGTTGCTCAAGAGAATTTGTCAGAGGTTGACTGGAGTGAAGAGTTTGATGATGAACCAGTGACTTACTGTATGGTAGCAGTGGAAGAAGCTGTTGAAGAATCAGTGGAAGACTTGGACTGGAGTACTGTTTTTGATGAGGAACCTGAACATGCTGCTTTGGAATTCAGAGATTGTCTAGGAGAATTTGATTGGATCATGGAGAGTGAAGATGATCCTGTTCTTCTTGCAATGGTGGCTACTTCACCAAGTTCACCCCTATCTCTGAGGTATGCTCAAATTGTCATGACTTTTATCAAAAACTGCTTAATAGTTATGTAATTGAAAGAGATAATTGTGTAAGAGCTAGGTCTAAGGTAGCAGGTTATCAAATAACTTTAGAGTCTATGGAAGCTAAAATTTTAACACATGAAAATAATGAGATGGCTTGGGCTGAAAAGCATGAACAATAGGACTATCAGTTAAAACTTAGTGAGTGGAAACTAAACGGTAAGATCTCTGAAATTGAGAAATTAACTAAGGAGAGAGATGATTTGTTAGCTAAGTTTAATGCCTGGAATGAATCTGGACTTTCTCATGTTAGCTATGTTGAAAAACAGAGAAGAGCCTACATTAGAACTGGTCTAGGTTTTGGTATGGATTTTAGTAAAACAGAAGAAACCCAATCTAGTGATCAGGACTTTGAGGATGTAACAACTAGTGATGATGAACTCATCAATTATGTAGACACAACTAGTAATGATGAATCAGTAAGTGATACACCTCCTGAGTATAAGAAGGATACTGGTTATCATGCAGTTCCCCATCCCACTGGCAGTCATCAACCCCCTAGGCCTGATGTCTCTCGTTTTGGAGTAGACAGTTTAGAGTTTAGGAAAAAGCTAATTGGTCAATCTAGGTCTGAAACACCAAAAGAAATTGTTGAAAACCCAAAAGATAATTTTCAAAGTCATGCAATACCTTATACTCAAAGTACTGCTCCACAAGCAGTACCTTTAGGAAAACCTTTTCAAAATACTGCTAAACCTTTTTGGGATAACTTTGGTCAAAACAAGTTTAATCATCCACCTAGAAGGCAAAATAGTTTTGGTCATAGACATAGAAGAAGTCACTTTGGGAGTATGGGTGAAAAACTGTGTTTTGTGTGTTATAGTCCTACTCATTTAATCAAGAATTGCGAACATCACTCAGAATACCTTAGGAAATTTCCAAAGAACAGGTCTGCCAACCAAAAACCTAGAGAAAACAAACCAGTTTGAAATACTTCAAATAGGGTCAATCATAGTAACTTCTCACTAGACCATAGGTACCCTCACCAAAGAAGACCTTTTTCAAAACCACCAGTACCTTCACAAGCAGTACCTTCTCAAAGTACTGCTCAGTCAAACCAAGGTACTGCTACCACCTCTTGGAACAGAAACTCTAGGAGATCTAGGTACTATCAACCTAGAAGGTATTACAATTCACATAGGGTATCTAGATCACAGGAACAAACTGTTCAAACCAAATGGATTCAGAAAGAAAGTACTGCTGAGGGACAAACAATGCTTTCAACAAAAAGTGAATCAGATATTTTTGTGATACAAGAAAATGTGAATGAAGTTGAAAAGGAGAGTTTTGTTGAAAAACCAGAAAGTTTTGAAAATCCACATGCTAAAAATAAAAAGATAATTCTGGATCATGTTTTGAAAAACAGTGGAAATTACATACTCAAAAAATTTGAGTTTGTAACTCCACAAGGGGAACATAAGTCAGTAATGGCTTGGGTTCCTAAAATGCACTAACTCTTTTATCTTTGTGCAGGGCAACCCAGAAGATGAGCTTAAAGATCATCTTATTGTGGATAGTGGTTGCTCTGGAAGTATGACATGAGACAAGGAGATTCTGTCTGATTTTAGATCTATGTGTGGAGGAAGAGTTGCCTTTGGGAATGATCCTAATGGAGGACGAATCACAGGGAAAGGAACCATCAAAGCAGGGAGAATAGATTTTGAGAATGTTAGATATGTAAAGGAGCTTAAGTTCAACCTATTGTCAGTTTCTCAAATCTGTGATAAAAAGCACCCTGTATTATTTACAGACACAGAATGTCTCATCTTTTCTCCTGAATTCAAACCTGTTGATAATGACTTGGTAGTACTCAGAGTACCAAGAACCAATGATGTGTATAGTCTGGACATGAAGAGTCTTCACTCTTATGGAAGAGCCACCTGTTTAGTGGCAAAAGCAACAACTGAAGAAGCACATCAGTGGCATAGAAGATTGGGCCATGTAAATTTCAAGAATATCAACAAACTGGTCAAAGGAAATTTAGATAGAGGTTTACCTTCAAAGACTTACAAGAATGATCACTTCTGTTTGGCATGCAAGAAGGGTAAACAACACAAAGCTTCATGCAAGAATCTTGAGGAAAGAACTATTAGAGATCCATTGGAGCTGTTACATATGGATCTATTTAGACCTGTCTCGGTGACCAGTTTAAACAAGAAAAAGTACTGCTTGGTAGTTACAGATGATTACAGTAGATTCAGTTGGGTATTTTTCTTGGGATTTAAAGATGATACTTTTGATGCTATTCAGACTCTCATAATAGCACTTGAAAACCAATTGAGACTCAAAGTTAGAGGAATTAGATGTGATAATGGAACTGAATTCAAGAACAAGCTAATGGATGAATTTTGTGCTAACAAAGGAATCAAGAGGGAGTTCAGCATTGCAAGAACACCACGGCAGAATGGTGTTGTAGAGAGGAAGAATAGGACTTTGATTGAAGCAGCCTGAATAATGCCAGCAGATTCACAACTACCTATTCAATTCTGGGCTGAAGCTGTAAGTACTGCTTGCTATGTACTTAACAGAGTCTCAGTCACCAAACCACAGATGAAGACACCTTATGAGTTGCTGATGGGCAACAAACCCAACATTCATTTTATGAAGCCTTTTGGATGCCCTCTCACTATTTTAAACATAATTGATAATCTGGGTAAGTTTAATGGCAAGTCAGAAGAAGGATATTTATTGGGTTATTGTACCAACAGTAAGGGCTTTAGAGTATACAACAGAGTTACTAAGAAGGTTCAAGATTGTCTTTATGTTGAGTTTTTAGAAGATCAAGAGAATCAGAAGGGTAAAGGTCCTGATTGGATGTTTGATCTTGAAGTTTTAACTCCTTCTATGAACTATGTACCTGTCAGAGAAGAAAATCAACCTGTGTTCACTGGAGAAGATTCGCATTATGTTGTTCATGGAGTTCATATTAGACCTGATGATGTTCCTGATGAAGAACCTCTACCTGTTACACCAAAGCAAAGTACTGATGCTCCAAAGCAAAGTACTGATGCACCACAATCCTCAATGTCTGCTGAGGATCAAGCTATTCAAGAGGAACTCAATCAGATGCTCTTTCAAGATGTTATGTCACATTCTTACACTGATGATCAAAGAAGAGCCTTTGAAGAAGCAAAGAAAAAGAACAAGAATGCATGTTCACTTACAGTACTTTAGGTGACAGTACTTTTGACTAAAGTACTGCTGCACCTGTTGACAGTACTTTGGATGATTTAGATGATCCTACCATGCCTGGCTTAGAAACTGATGACGAATATGAGAATGAAGGTATTTTCTCAGATTCTAATGAAGATGCTGATTTTGCTAATTTGGGTGATACTATTGAAGTTCTTCAAACTCCTATCACAAGGGTTCATAAGAATCATCCTACTGATCAAATCATTGGACCATCTTCTCATGAAGTGATTACCAGAACAAAGGCTAAGGGGTTTTCTCAGCCACATAATGCTTTACTTAGCTTTGTTTATAAACAAAACAGGTTAAATCACAAGGATCATCAGACATGCCTTTTCACTTGTTTTATCTCTCAAGAGAAACCCAAGAATATTGCTCAAGCATTGACTAAAGAGAGTTGGGTTGACGCTATGCAGGAAGAACTTCTTCAATTTAAACTACAAGAAGTTTGGGTTTTATGTGATCTTCCAGATGGAAAAAGAGTTATTGGAACTAGATGGGTTTTCAGAGTCAAAAGGGATGAAAGAGGTAATGTTATCAAGAATAAGGCAAGGTTGGTAGCACAAGGCTACATACAAGAAGAAGGAGTAGATTATGATGAAGTGTTTTCTCCTGTAGCAAGAATAGAAGCTATTAGAATATTTCTTGCTTTTGCTTCATATATGGGATTTCAGGTTTACCAGATGGATGTCAAGAGTGCTTTTCTTTATGGCACTATTACATAAGAAGTTTATGTGAAACAGCCTCCTAGTTTTGAAGATCCTACGCATCCAAACAAAGTCTACAAGGTAGTTAAGGCTCTTTATGGCCTTCATCAGGCACCAAGAGCTTGGTATGAGAGGCTCTCTACATTCTTATTGCAACATGGTTACAGAAGGGGAGCTATAGACAAGACTTTGTTTATCAAGAGAGACAAGAAGGATATCATGTTAGTTCAAGTCTATGTTGATGATATCATATTTGGGGCTACCAAACAATCCATGGTTAAGGAGTTTGAGCAGCTGATGCAGAAGGAATTTCAAATGAGTTCAATGGGTGAGTTAACATTCTTTTTGGGACTTCAAGTTAAACAGTCAAAGGAAGGTATTTTTATCAGTCAAGAGAAGTATGTATCTGACATACTTAAGAAGTTCAATTTTGATGCTATGAAGCCAGTGACTACACCTATTAAATCTATCAAATCATTGGGCAAAGATGAAGATGGACAACCTGTTGAAGTCAAGTTACACAGATCAATGATTGGCTGTCTTATGTATCTTACAGCATCAAGGCCTGATATCATGTTTGATGTGTGTTTATGTGCAAGATATCAAGTCTCACCAAAGATCTATCATATGAATGCAGTTAAGAGGATCTTCAGTTATTTGAAACAACAACCTAAGTTGGGGTTGTGGTATCCTAAGGATTTACCTTTTCACTTGGAAGCTTTTTTAGATAGTGATTATGCAGGTGATAACTATGATAGAAGATCAACAAATGGAGGATGCCAATATCTTGGAAGAAGATTAGTCTCCTGGCAATGTAAGAAACAAACAATTGCAGCAACATCCTCTACTGAAGCTGAATATGTAGCTGCTGCAAGCTGTTGTGGACAAGTTTTGTGGATGCAGAATCAACTCTTGGACTATGGGTTCAATTTCAAGAATACTCCTATCAATATTGATAATGAGAGTACCATTTGTATTGTGAAGAATCCAGTTTACCATTCCAAGACCAAGCACATTCAGATTAGGCATCACTTTATCAGAGATTGTTATGAGCACAGGCTCATTAATGTGGTCAAGGTTCACACGGATGATAATGTAGCTGACTTACTCACCAAAGGTTTTGATGTTTCAAGATTCAATCACTTGGTGGTGAGCATTGGCATGATTAACTACTGAGCTACATTTAAGGGGAGGACTATTTAGTATTATTATAGTCCTATGCATTTCTTGAGGGGAGGATATTTATGTATACTTAGCTTATACAGAGGAATTTGGAAAAGTACTATTTTTTTATGAAAGTACTGCTTGGGAAAGTACTGCACACGTGGAAAGTACTGTTTGTCTTATTAAAGTACTGTTCCAACGGTAATATTGAGGGGTAATTACTACTAACGGTAACTTTGTTATTATGGGATGTGATTTTTCAAATCTCACCTATAAATAACTACTCTCCGATTTTCCCTCTCATCTTGATATTCTCATATCTTTTCCATATTTCTCTCACCACCTCTTTATTATTCGATTATATCTCTTATTGTGCTCACATAATCAACAATGGTGAATCGTAATACTGTTTCCAAGCACAACATGGTGGCGAATTTAGACAAGACTGAAGCTAATGTGGCTTTTCATGATATAATTGATTATCTTACTGGGTCGCCAATCAGTTATGCTCTTTTAGTGGAGCCGGATATAATTGAGCCCTGGATTCAACAATTTTGGGCTAATGCTAGGGATAATATGGAGAATGATGAATTTTATGTGCGATCAACAGTTGCTGGAAGAACTGTGAAGATTACAGAAGCCTCTATTAGAGAAGACTTATTGTTTAATGATGAAGAAGGGGCTATTCGTTTTGATAAACAACTGATTTGGGATACATTTAGGGACATTTATGAAAGGTCTTTAACAGAACAAACATTAAGGAAGCCCTTATTTTGTCCTCATTGGAAATTTTTGGTTCATGTGTTGCTTCACTGCATAAGTGCTAAAAGTACTGCATGGGAGCAGTTTGGGTCAAATATAGCATCTGCTATTCCTAGGTTAGCTACTAATCGTATTTTCAATTTTTCAAGGCTGATTCTTGATGGAATGCTCTCCCACATCTCACATGGATCCAAATGGTTGATGTACCCAAGGTTTATACAAGTTTTCTTAAACAAACAACTTGCTGATGTACCTAAACCTACAAGTTTATTACCAGTTGTGGTACAACAAGCAAAGATTTTTACGTTTATGGAGAGGAAAAGTGATTTATTCACTGGAAGACATACTCCATTAACTGCTTCAATGATGGAGGTTGTTCAGGCTATTCGTGATGAAGCTGCAGAGGATGAAGAAGAAGAAAGTACTGCTTCTCAGGGTACTGCATCACAAAGTACTGATTCACAATGTACTGCATCACAAGGTACTGCTTCCCAGAGTACCGAAGTTCAAGAGCATATTGCAGTTACACCTCCACAATCTCCACAAGTATCTGTACATGCTTCTCAACAAGAAGCACACTCACCATCTGAAGGAGATGCTGTATCTAAGCAGCCTGAGGGTCAAGTTCTCAACAACTATGCTTTAACCAGAGAATTGACAAGGTTGAAGAAATCTTTTGAAGATCAGGCTACAGAGATTACGAAATTGAAGCATAAATTTAGAAGACTCAAAAACTTTGTCTGGCCATTGGTTCAACATCATCGTCTCTGGGTTAAGTCTCAAAGAAAGCAAGGACGACCTGTTAGGGAATTTAAGAGGAAAACCAAAGGAAAAAAGGTTCATAAACCATCTTCTGTCCAATTGGGGAGGAATTTAGAAGAGAATTTGAAAGAAGATGATGTTAAGGAGAAAGAACCTCAAGGTACTGAAGAGCATGTTATCATTAAAAGTACTGAAGAAGAAAGGACTGAAGTTCAAGAAGAACAAGGTACTGAACAACAAAGTACTGCTTTTCAAGGAACCTTCAGAAAAGAGTTAATTACTCCAAGAGTATTAGATTTTGAAGAGGAAGCTGGTCCTTCAATTGTTATTCATGAAGAACAAGCTGGTCCTTCAACAACTGTTATACCAGAAGAAGCTGACACACCTAAACCTGAAAGAACAGCAAGTGATGATGAAACCATTGCTGAAAAATTGCATGATTTATCAAAACCAAGGGGTGTTACTATTTCTGAAGTTGCAGAGGAACAACCAAGAACATCTCAACCTGCAATAGATCCTAAAGATAAAGGAAAGGGGATTTTGGTAGAAACAAAGAAGAAGAAGAAGCTGACTTTAGCGGATCTTAGAGCAATTGAAGTTGCTAGGAATGAGGCTGCAGCTAGAAAAGTACAAGAAGAACTAAATGCTAAAGATAGAGAACCTAAGGAGATTGAAGAAGCTCATAATAGAGAAGCAACTAAGAAAGTACAAGAGGAATTAGATGCTGAATCCTATTTCTTTTCTACCTAGATGACCAAATCTTGCTAAAGAAAGGAATGCAATGATGGCTTATTTGAAAAGTCAAGGGTATAAAGGATTGCAGAAGTTGAATTATGTTGAAATGAAAAGACTGTATGATGCTGCTAGGGAAGCTTATAAGAAGAATGTTGCAAGCATCAAAGATTATAAAGATGAAGCTACTTGGACTGAAGCAGAAAGAAAGAAAAGTTTAAAAAGAAAAAGGAAAACTGAAGTTGAAGATGTACAGTTTTCAAAGAAATAAAAAGTTGAATTAAGATCTGAAACTAGTGATGAACTAAGAAATTATCTCAGAATAGTAGATTTTGAATACTCCAAAGAAGATGCTGACATGAAGATGAATAGATCTCAGATTATTGCTTTTGAAGTTGTGGAATCCAAAGATGGAAATTATCTGCTGTTTCATAGGGAAGATGAAAGCTTCAGAGTGTTCAACAGGCTATGGGATTTATTGCACATCATAGATAGAGTGGACTTATTTTATCTATATCACTTGGTGCGAGATTACTTTGAACATAATCCATCAGAAGGAATTGGTTTAGTATTGCTTGGAGATCTCACAACTGCATGGGAAACTGAAGAACAGAGCAGTGATGAAATTTGGAAGAATCAAGAGAACTGGGAGATTGTTAGCTGGAGATTTTTTGAAGAATCTGGAGTACATGTTCTAGAGCTAGAAAATGGAACAATGATTCACATGTTTGCAGATAGAAGATATCCTCTTACAGCAGATCTTATGAGGAGAATGCTAGAGCATGGAATGGAAGCTAAAGAGGATAATGAAACTGCTTGCATGGTAATCAATTTGTTTATCAACTAGACTACTATGGCTGATGATGATGAGTAACTGGTATGAATCTTATTTGAATAATTTATTTTTGATAAATCAGTACTTGATTCAAGTACTGCTGATCAAAGAGTACTTTCATCAAAGTACTGCTTGCAGCTTTTCACCAGTTAAATGATTTTTGGATGAACCTTTTGTTAAGTAACAAATATTTTGAAACAAAGGTTGAATAAAATAAATAATTTTTGAGATGGTAATATCAATAGGTCATCAATCCACCATGGTTACAAAAGGATTGGCTAATCCATGAGCAAACGGCTCTGGTAAAGATATCTCAAATCCGTTTTTAGTTGACAACTTGCTAATAAGTTGTATGGTAATCAACTCACCATATCAGTTAATGTGAAGAGTTGGCTAGCCCACAAGAAAATGGCTTGTGGTAAAGGCTGTGGAAAAACCATTATTGGTAATTAGTTCACCTTTAGATAAAAGAACTAACTAGTCCAGAAGGGTACAACTTTTGGTAAAGATAAATCAAATTTGTTGATAGCTGATGATTTGCTAAAAATCATATGGTTATCAATGTACCATGGTCTTACAAACCAAAACATTCGGCTACTCCAAAGTTAATGGCTTTGGTAAAGAGATTAAAATCCATTAAATTTTCAATGATTCACCTCTCACAGGAGTTAACACACCTGGAAGTGATGAGAATAGACTGCAACTTAAACTGAATTAATGTACAAATTGTCATATGTTGCTGTGTTTCTGAAAAGAAGGAGCTTGCTGGATGATGCTGTAAAAGAATATTTTAAAAAAAAATTACTTTGATAAGCACAGAAACTACAAAGATACAATCCAAAGAAAAAGACACAATATGTCCTTAAAGATGAAGCTAATAAAGAAAAATTCACAAAGGAACTTTAAGTCAAACAAGTAGAATTCAAATTAGGGGAGGATTGTTGGGATATGAAAGTGCTGAACAGTTAAAGTACTGAAGATTAACAAAGTACTGCAGAATGATAAAGTACTGGAAAAAGTCAAAGAGTCAAAGTACTGCTAAAGATAAAGTCAAAGTACTGCTGTCAAAGTCAAAGTACTGCAAGACCAAAGAACTGTTTTATTCGTTTATAGAAAGTCTTGTAATTCTAGAATATTTTGTATTAGATTACTTGTCGTACAAGGATACATATTGTAAACCGACTAGGGTTATCCTTGAGCCTATAAAAGGACCCCTAGATTGGCATTTGAGGTACGCATATTATTAGAGTTTTAGAGAGAAGTTCGATATTCTTAGAGTTGTTAAAAGTATCTGCATAATAAGCAGATTTAGAGTTATTAATAAAAGTTATTCTTCTTAGATTTGTTAAGTAAATTCCGCATACTTAACAAAGATTACTCAGTGTTTCATTGTTAATAACTTAGGATTTATCCGAGGTTGTTAAACCTTAAACAAGCTAGTTAAGTTAGTTTGGTTAGAGTACATCGATCCAACAACGTCTCATCACAATCAACACCAAGTTGTTGACTACTGCCATTAGCAACCAAACGAGCCTTATATCAGCTCAAAGTCCCGTCAGCATGAAACTTGTGCTTCAATAACCACATCGAGCGAACCAAATTAACATCTGAGGGCCTCGGTAGAAGAACCCAAGTACCATTTTTAACTAAAGCATTATACTCATCATAAATAGCATTACGCCACTGAGGATCTTTTAAAGCATCAAAGGAAGATTTAGGTATAGGAGAAATGGAGGAGGTATGTAAAGTGAGATGATCAACGGGTTTAACAATGCTCGATTGAGACCTAGTGACCATGGGGTAAGTTCGAGGGGGCTCGTTTATGGGTTGTAGCGAGTGGGCCGAGGCGGTGTTTGTTTGGTTGTTAGTGGGCGGTTGTTGGGGTGCGGTTTGAGTTGCATTAAGTGGTATGGTACGATCATTAGTAGGTTGCGGGGAAGTGGCGAAATTAGGCTGTTGTTGGGTTTGATAAACTGGGCTCGAAGGATTAGTAGAGCCGAGTGGGTTCGGGTGTTGATGGGATGTAGTTTGGGTTGCGGTATTTGGTGATGGTTGGTTATTAGTGGGCTTTGAAGAGTCTACGTTGATGGGTTTGATAACGCTACACGCGTCGTTCGGGGTCAAGGAAACTTCCTTTTCTTCGAGCAAGTTTTATAACACCCTAGGCAGTGAACCTAATCGTTGTAGTGTAGTAATTAGGGTAAGCCACGGGTATTGATATCGTTCTCTAGGGGAATAGGAATGCTAGTAGGGAGTTACTACGCTAAGGTTAAGGTTGAGGAAGATTATTTTTTTATCTTTTTATATTTTATGAAAAATGGAAAGGTACGAATCTCGGGTATTGGATTTGGGGGGTTGGTATTTCTACCGATTACTCTACTATTATCTAATTATCTAAACTAAGGTTGTGGGAGTCTATGTCTAATTAATGTGTGCTCGTATGATAGTTTAAAGATGTGTTTACTTAGTTTGTATTACTCCTTAATTATCTCCTATTGATGGTTGAGTGTCACGTCTTATTCCTAGTTGCGTTGTGTGTCTAAAGTTGTAGGGTATGCGTTTCTCCCTAACTCTTCGAACTTACCAAAGGGTCTTGTCTACAAACCCACTAGAGATTATAGACTCCTACTCTAAGGCGCTCTTTGGATAGTTTAGCCTACAATCACTCAGGTAATTATACTCTAAGGTTCACAAAGATGAATCAAGCATTAAGTACACAACGAATGACCTATCGCATTACTAGATCATTAATCAACTAAGATAAGAAACAACCAATCAATATTTAATAATTAAGTTTCATACTACCTAAGCAAACACACAAATAAATTAGCCGGACATGGAGAACATGCAAGCATACACACAAATAATCAAAGACATAATTGAATTAATGAAGTAAAGACTTATCTTGGTGTAAGATAGGGTTTAAAACCCTAAAATACTATACAAGACACCTTAGGTTCGGTTTTAGGTTTTTACTCCAAAGACTCTCCACACAAAGACTGAAAAATTCGGATTCTATATATAAGATTACAATTGCGACGGCGTCACCTTATGTTTAGTGACGCCGTCGTGTCGCCGCCATTAGGGTTTCGTCTTGGCCACGTTAACCTTCCGACGGCGTCACCTTATGTCCGTGACGCCGTCCTCTTCAGCTTCTGACGTCGTTTGGGTTGCATCTAGGCGTCCGAGTAGCGACGGCCTACTCTTTCACAACTAGACGCCGTCTCTTGAAAACACGAGTTTTGGGTTCTGTCCCGTCACAATAATTTTGGGACGGCGTCGCCAATAGCACCTGACGCCGTCGCCTTCTACTTTCAGCAACTGTGAGTGTCTCGATTTCGACTTTGGCCATTTTCTTCATATATTCGCGCCTTTTCGTCCAAATAAGTGCCATTCCAGCATTTTGCCTTCACAAGACCTAAAAAGTGAAAAGGAACGATATTAAGCAATAACGGATATGATGAGTGTGTAAATACTCATCATTTTTGTACAATATAAACTGCAAAATCATCTGAAAACACTCAGAAACACATCAAAATGATCAAAATATCACAAATCAGTGTTTTATGTGTTTTAAATGCAAAAATATCAAAATCAGATGAAAAACATATCAAATTTGCAAAAATTGCAGTTTCAGTCCCCCAAGTTTCAAAAGTTGTCAAAAACAGTCCCTGAGCACATAATTTCAAAAGAAAAATCACCAAAGGTCCTTTTAAAATCATAAGTTGTCAAATTTAGTCCTTTGGTGAAAAATGTAAAAAGTTTGAGAAAATTACAAGAATGGTCCTTCAAGTTTCAAAATTGGCAGAATTAGTCCCTGGAAAATGTGGAATTGTCAAGTTTGGTCCCTGTACTTTTGAAGCTTGTCAATTTCAGCCCTTGGATCAACTTTACAGAATTGGCAGGAATGGTCCTTGAGTTTTCAGAAATTACACATTAGTCCTTGTCATTTATTAAGCCAACAAGCAAATTTGGACCCTTGAACCCTTTGACCCCCTGCCATATAAGCTTTTTGAACCCCCCTTTTATTAATACCCTGCCCTGGTTAATCTCCCAAGTCAAACCAACAGGGCCTTGGCGCCAAAATTTCTTCTCCTTCCACTTGATGCCTGCAACTCCTCTGCTACACTCAACCCACTCCTCACCTTATCACAAACCTTGTCCCCCCTCCTCATCATCCTACCTACCTCCACCCCCCACCTAGTTACTAATTTTCAACCCCACAGGTTATAATAACCTTTTCCCGCCAAAAACACAATGGATGGCCAAGATCAATTAAACTCATCCTATGGTCTCAAATAGTGCTGGGAAACAGTGAGGGAAGAGAGAGGAGGCTTTTGGGTATAAAAGAAGGAAAAAAGAAGCATTGAGGGGAGTAGTTAGTTTTTAAGCATTTTCCTTAATGTCGTTTTTCTTTATAAATGTTTTAGTTTAAATAAGAATGTTGTAATTTCAATGTTTCTGTATCAAATGTAAGTTTTAATCTCTTTGTAATGTGTTTAAACATCAATCAAAGTCTTTCATTAAAGTTCCAAATTTAATGCTTACTGATGAAAATTTCCTTCTTAAAGTGTCATTCAAAAGCTTCAAACAATCTATTTTCATGTTCAAATAAGTTTGTTTAAGCTTGTTAAAGCTTTTCATAAGCCCTCATTACAGTTTCAAACAATTTTCCATCTTAGTCAATAAAAGTCAACAGGGCTCAAATCGGAATGGAAGTTGATAGTGGGTGTTGCAGATCTGTGAATTGGGTTAGAATAGCTTCATTTAGATTAGGTTTGGGTTTGGTATTGGCCTGCAAACCAGCTGGCTCATGTGAGTAAGTTTCCAAGTTTTCAATTTTCAAGTCATATTGCAGTCCTAGTTTGTACATGTATCTGTGGTTACCATTTGTTTATTCCAGTCTATTTAATGATAATCTAAGTAGTTTGAATGGTTGTTTTAGCTAAATCATTGGTTATATCCTTTTTAGTTCACAACAGTTGATATAAAAGGGTGTTTGGTTCTGCTGATAAACCTGTCATAAAGGCCTGTTTTGTGTTTAACTTTTGTTGGTTTAAGTTTGGATAGCTTATCTTAGCTCATATCAATCACTCATTTGCATATCATAGCAGTGGAAGTCAAAATTCACTACCACCTGTCTTAATTTGCCCACTGTTGAGTTTTTTACAAGATCAAAGGATTATTTTGTGTTTAAAATCCATAAAGCTAGGTTACAGTAGCTTCATTTCATCAAGATAGGTCATTTTCAATCCATTAATCTAGGTCCAAAGTCCAATATAGTCAACTTTCCATTTTTACTAAAAAAGTCAAAATGAAATTTCTGTTTTGAACCCAAATGGATAGATTTTTATTGTACTCATTTCTTGGTCAAATCAAGTGATTCTTGTTGCTTTTAAAACCTCTCTTGGTCTAGTTTAGGTTTGTCATTTTTTTATATTTTTGCAAATTTTCTTCAAGCTCTAAAACAGCTTATCCATATGGGATCAAACCCCCTGTGCAGAACACTGTTGACTGCACAGGGGTTATGCAGGATTTCCAAGGACTGCACAGGTCTCATTTTAGCTCCCCTAGGTCTCTATTTTGGTTTAGAGGTTCTTAGCCAGGTCTCCTACTAGTTCCAATTTGTAGTTTGCAGTTGTAGCTTCTTGTGTGGCTTATTTTCTTGCTTAAAGTGAGCACCCTTTAACTGTTTTAACTTATTATCTCAAATCATCAAATCATTGCAACTTGTAATCCAGAGGTCTTAAGCAGTTGAGACTTGTTGCTTTTGAGTTATTTTAGCTTATTATAGCTTGTGTTTCAGTTTGGTACCCTTTGGTGTGGTTTTGGCTTATCCAAGTGCTTATTTTTAAGCACTTTCCATATCAGTTGCTTAATCCTCCAAACAAGCCCATGTTTTTCCATTTTTCTTAGCTTCTTAATATTATTTTAAGCATTTCCTGAATTTTTCAGATTTTTCCTAGCTTGTTTGGTATTTTTCTTGATTTTAATTAGTTTTTAAGTATTTATAAATAGCATTTAATACAAAAAATTAAGAAAAGCTTCAAAAAAATAATTTTTCATTTTTATTAAGTTAAGATAAATATAAAAAGCCAAAAAAGTATTTTTCCATATTTTTCTTAGTTAAATTTGTATTTTTAAATATTTTAATTAGTTTTTAATAGTTTAAAATTCCTAGAAAATAGAAAAATAATTAGAAAAATACAAAAATAGTTTTGAAAATTCTATTTTGATATTTTAGACTTTTCCATTTCATAATTTTATTTTTCTAGCTTTATTTCCTATTTTCTTGTATTTTAGGTAATTATTTAATAGTTAAAAATAATTTTTAATTAGATAATTAGTTTTAAAAATAATTTTCTTTTTCTATAAGTTTTCTTTTATCATTAGGATTGTAAAAATGTATTTTTCATATTTTTAGGATTTATATTGTGTAAGTTTCACGTTTTTATTTGTACGTCGCGTAGTTTTTAATTTCAGTTTTGTAAAAACATAAAAACAAAAACATCATTTTAAATATAGTGATAGCGTTTATTTAATAGATTTTATCTTTTTAATTTTCTTTAATTTGCATTTAAGCCGTTTTTAATTTGTTGGCTTTTTCCGTAGTTAATATCATATTCAGAATCCTTTTCCCGTTCAGATTCACTCGATCACAAACCCGTGTTTTGAGTACCATCACAGCCTCGTCGGGATAAAACGACCCGGGTTCGCAGTTTCTTCTGCGATACTTGGCAAAACCCCCTATACTACATTTGATTAGCTCCAGCCCCTCAGAAAGGCTGCTGTCAAATTGGCGCCGCTGCCGGGGAGGTTGTGCGCGTATTCTCAATACGGTTTGCAGATTAGTGATTCTGGATATACACTCATTGTATATTATCCATCCTTGTTTATATCTTCATATTTCAGTTTTCAACGAACACAAAAAACCCAAAAATATTCTTCTCGGTCCTCTTATTCGTTGATTCTATTTCTCTTACCCCCTCGTACCGTTTGATTCTACTCTTCTTTAACCTCAAAACCGTTTAATTCTATTTCTTTAACCCTCTCGTTTTTAATTCTTATGGCGTCTGGCGATAAAACTATGGCAGAATTACTATTCGAAGAACTAAAAGCTAGCCTTCGCAAGATGCACTTGATTGGTAACGATGACGAGGAGAGTGCTATTCCATTGAACGATGTTATCTCTCAACTCCCTCAATCTATTGCAATCACATCCGTCTTACCCAACGAGGATCCCGAGGACTCTCTCATAATGGGGGACGAGCATCTCAGCACTATTCCGGAAACGGAATCGTTTGATGCTGAGATCCTTATCCCAAGCCCAAGAGAGTCCGAGGTTATCTTTGATGATATTTGTGATGAGTCTTCTCTTGATATTTCAAACAATCATGATGAGATGTTCTCCGACTCCGATGACGATTCTTATGGAGACATCGATTTCGTCGACGGTTTGCCTTCTGAGCCCGTTCATATAGAAGAAGAAAATGATTTTGAGCCGGAAGATGAAGATATTGAGCCCGATGATATTCAGATCGAGGATCCAGCACTACGTCAAACATTGTTAAATGTTCATCTTCTCATTTCTAAGATTGAAGCCCTCAACGATAATTCGAGTTCGCATCCTATCTCCGTTAAAAATAGTGATTTCTCGCCCGAGCTTGAGACTTTTCGATTTGATGAAGAGATTAGTGGCAGTCCCACTATTACCGATGTTTATCCTCCGATTCTTGAGCGATTCTACTTCGATGATGTTGGTGTAAGCAAAGTTTTGAATGAGATTTCCAATGATCCGACGAATGACACGATCATTGAGGATGCTATCGATGACTTGATACCACCGGGTATTGAGGATGTTATGAATGATCCCAAAGGGGATATGGTTATTCTTGATGACTCTCCTCTCTCTCATGAGTCCACTATCCTTTATCCCGTTGAACCCACATGTGAAGACAAAATTTTTAAACCTGGGATATTCATTGATGAGCTTTATGCTAAAACCGTCATTCTAGTTAAGGATCCTATCTTGGATGCCTTCATTGTTAAACTTTCACCTCCTTACCATGAGCTCTCGTCTTTCTTGGAGTTTTATCATTGTGATCCGTCATTCCTTCGTCCACCTGCTAAACCGCCGGATGATGGATCATTCTTTCATGTTATCCCTTATGTGCTGATGCCCGACATTTTCTTTCCCACCCATCCCACCTATTCTCCTTCCCTCCGGAGTGAGGATACCATCTTTGATCCGGGTATCCCTTCCGCTTGTTTCCCCAAGGACAAATGAATTCGGGGACGAGTCAAGCTAGCGACTCGGTAATCAAAAACAGTAGCATGCCATATGGGTTTTCACCCATATTTCTGACTTCTTTCTATTTTCTACCACCCTAGTGTGGGGGGGTTGCCCACATGTTAAAAAAAAAAAATCCTTTCTAAATAATGGCCGTAATATTTCCCTTTTACGTTCTTTGTTTCGGCATAACCGCCGGTACTTTGAATATTGAGGGCAATATTCATTTCTAAGTGTGGGGGGGAATTCTCACGAATTTTATCATATAATTATACCAATTCCCCCGTTTTTGGCCAAAATTTTTTTTTGGAGTAAGTGTTTTACACTTTCTCATTTGGTTATCAATCCGCCATGTCTGTAAGACAAAAGGATTGGCTAATCCTAGAGCAAACGGCTCTTGGTAAAGATTTCTCAAATCCGTTTATATGGCTTGCAATTTGCCCAAAATTGTATGGTTCTCAACTCACCATATCCTAAAAAGTGAAGAGTTGGCTAGCCCGCAAGATTATGGCTTGTGGTAAAGGCAGTGGAAAATCCATAATTGGTAATCAGCTCACCAAAGATAATACTGATAATTTATCTAAGAGTTGGCTAGTCCAGAAGGGTACGGCTTCTGGTAAAGACAAATCAAATCCGTTGGAAGCTGGTGGTTTGCTCAAAATCACATGGTTATCGGTGTACCATGGTTCTTACTTGAACTGAAACATTTGACTACTCCAGAAGTAATGGCTTTTGGTAAAGAGATTAAAATCCATTATGTTTTCTCAAATCATTGCTAGGGACTAGCAATATCTCAGTGTGGGGATTGATGAGTGTGTAAATACTCATCATTTTTGTACAATATAAACTGCAAAATCATCTGAAAACACTCAGAAACACATCAAAATGATCAAAATATCACAAATCAGTGTTTTATGTGTTTTAAATGCAAATATATCAAAATCAGATGAAAAACGTATCAAATTTGCAAAAATGGCAGTTTGATCCCCAAGTTTCAAAAGTTGTCAAAAACAGTCCCTGAGCACATAATTTCAAAAGAAAAATCACCAAAGGTCCTTTTAAAATCATAAGTTGTCAAATTTAGTCCTTTGGTGAAAAATGTCAAAAGTTTGAGAAAATTACAAGAATGGTCCTTCAAGTTTCAAAATTGGCGAATTAGTCCCGGAAAATGCGGAATTGTCAAGTTTGGTCCCTGTACTTTTGAAGCTTGTCAATTTCAGCCCTTGGATCAACTTTACAGAATTGGCAGGAATGGTCCTTGAGTTTTCAGAAATTACACATTAGTCCTTGTCATTTATTAAGCCAACAAGCAAATTTGGACCCTTGAACCCTTTGACCCCCTGCCATATAAGCTTTTTGAACCCCCCCTTTTATTAATACCCCTGCCTGTTAATCTCCCAAGTCAAACCAACAGGGCCTTGGCGCCAAAATTTCTTCTCCTTCCACTTGATGCCTGCAACTCCTCTGCTACACTCAACCCACTCCTCACCTTATCACAAACCTTGTCCCCCCTCCTCATCATCCTACCTACCTCCACCCCCCACCTAGTTACTAATTTTCAACCCCACAGGTTATAATAACCTTTTCCCGCCAAAACACAATGGATGGCCAAGATCAATTAAACTCATCCTATGGTCTCAAATAGTGCTGGGAAACAGTGAGGGAAGAGAGAGGAAGCTTTTGGGTATAAAAGAAGGAAGAAAGAAGCATTGAGGGAGTAGTTAGTTTTAGGCATTTTTCCTTAATGTCGTTTTTCTTTATAAATGTTTTAGTTTGAATAAGAATGTTGTAATTTCAGTGTTTTTGTATCAAATGTAAGTTTTAATCTCTTTGTAATGTGTTTGAACATCAATCAAAGTCTTTAATCTAAGTTCTAAATTTAATGTTTACTGATGAAAATTTCCTTCTCAAAGTATCATTCAAAAGCTTCAAACAATCTATTTTCATGTTCAAATAAGTTTGTTTAAGCTTGTTAAAGCTTTTCATAAGCCCTCATTACAGTTTCAAACAATTTTCCATCTTAGTCAATAAAAGTCAACAGGGCTCAAATCGGAATGGAAGTTGATAGTGGGTGTTGCAGATCTGTGAATTGGGTTAGAATAGCTTCATTTAGATTAGGTTTGGGTTTGGTATTGGCCTGCAAACCAGTTGGCTCATGTGAGTAAGTTTCCAAGTTTTCAATTTTCAAGTCATATTGCAGTCCTAGTTTGTACATGTATCTGTGGTTACCATTTGTTTATTCCAGTCTATTTAATGATAATCTAAGTAGTTTAAATGGTTGTTTTAGCTAAATCATTGGTTATATCCTTTTTAGTTCACAACAGTTGGTATAAAAGGGTGTTTGGTTCTGCTGATAAACCTGTCATAAAGGCCTGTTTTGTGTTTAACTTTTGTTGGTTTAAGTTTGGATAGCTTATCTTAGCTCATATCAATCACTCATTTGCATATCATAGCAGTGGAAGTCAAAATTCACTACCACCTGTCTTAATTTGCCCACTTGTTGAGTTTTACAAGATCAAAGGATTATTTTGTGTTTAAAATCCATAAAGCTAGGTTACAGTAGCTTCATTTCATCAAGATAGGTCATTTTCAATCCATTAATCTAGGTCCAAAGTCCAATATAGTCAACTTTCCATTTTACTAAAAAGTCAAAATGAAATTTCTGTTTTGAACCCAAATGGATAGATTTTTATTGTACTCATTTCTTGGTCAAATCAAGTGATTCTTGTTGCTTTTAAAACCTCTCTTGGTCTAGTTTAGGTTTGTCATTTTTTTATATTTTTGCAAATTTTCTTCAAGCTCTAAAACAGCTTATCCATATGGGATCAAACCCCCACAACTCGGGTTATCTGGATTTCCAAGGACTGCACAGGTCTCATTTTAGCTCCCCTAGGTCTCTATTTTGGTTTAGAGGTTCTTAGCCAGGTCTCCTACTAGTTCCAATTTGTAGTTTGCAGTTGTAGCTTCTTGTGTGGCTTATTTTCTTGCTTAAAGTGAGCACCCTTTAACTGTTTTAACTTATTATCTCAAATCATCAAATCATTGCAACTTGTAATCCAGAGGTCTTAAGCAGTTGAGACTTGTTGCTTTTGAGTTATTTTAGCTTATTATAGCTTGTGTTTCAGTTTGGTACCCTTTGGTGTGGTTTTGGCTTATCCAAGTGCTTATTTTTAAGCACTTTCCATATCAGTTGCTTAATCCTCCAAACAAGCCCATGTTTTTCCATTTTTCTTAGCTTCTTAATATTATTTTAAGCATTTCCTGAATTTTTCAGATTTTTCCTAGCTTGTTTGGTATTTTTCTTGATTTTAATTAGTTTTTAAGTATTTATAAATAACATTTAATACAAAAAATTAAGAAAAGCTTCAAAAAAATAATTTTTCATTTTTATTAAGTTAAGATAAATATAAAAAGCCAAAAAAGTATTTTTCCATATTTTTCTTAGTTAAATTTGTATTTTTAAATATTTTAATTAGTTTTTAATAGTTTAAAATTCCTAGAAAATAGAAAAATAATTAGAAAAATACAAAAATAGTTTTGAAAATTCTATTTTGATATTTTAGACTTTTCCATTTCATAATTTTATTTTTCTAGCTTTATTTCCTATTTTCTTGTATTTTAGGTAATTATTTAATAGTTAAAAATAATTTTTAATTAGATAATTAGTTTTAAAAATAATTTTCTTTTTCTATAAGTTTTCTTTTATCATTAGGATTGTAAAAATGTATTTTTCATATTTTTAGGATTTATATTGTTTAATTTTCACGTTTTTATTTTATGCGTCGCGTAGTTTTTAATTTCAGTTTCGTAAAACATAAAAACAAAAACATCATTTTAAATATAGTGATAGCGTTTATTTAATAGATTTTATCTTTTTTAATCTCCTTTAATTTGCATTTAAGCCGTTTTAATTTGTTGGCTTTTTCCGTAGTTAATATCATATTCAGAATCCTTTTCCCGTTCAGATTCACTCGATCACAAACCCGTGTTTTGAGTACCATCACAGCCTCGTCGGGATAAAACGACCCGGGTTCGCAGTTTCTTCTGCGATACTTGGCAAAACCCCCTATACTACATTTGATTAGCTCCAGCCCCTCAGAAAGGCTGCTGTCAGGATACAAAAGTGATCAAATAAGGACTTAAACGACCCCTCAAAATGGTACCTTTTAAAACCTTATCAAATATCCCTACACTTGTTATTTGCTTGTCCTCAAGCAAATGTGCTTTTAGCCAATTAATTTATAAGTTAGGGGTCATGAAGCATTAATTCAAAACAGTCCACAACACATATAAGCCCCGCAAAAGTCATAACAAGCACGGAAATTACATACTAGCACCTCACATGGGGTGTTTGGATACTCACATCTCTCTCGGGTGTATATGGAATTTAATAAATTGGAAATGGAAGATAAACACTCATTAACCGGTCCTAGTACATAGATTACCATAGGCTTGAGAATAGATCAAACCTTCATCGCTTTGGCGTAAGCACCTAGGAAAGACTATCAAAGAGGTCTTTTAAAGGGTTGTAACGTTAGGCTTACGGTAGGGAAACAAAGGGTTTGGTGGGATAGGCTATATAGTGGTGGTAAGTCAAAAATCTCTATGTTAAATGCATATGAAGAATGGCGTTGCTAAGCCAAGACTCGACACTCTAAACTCTAGATAACTGAAATAAATAAACATAAATTTAAAGATAGATGTAGGATGGTAGCCCGTATGTTTTCTATTTTTTTTTTTTTTTTTTTTTTTTTTTTTTTTTTTTTTTTTTTTCATACATTTTTACTCTACCATCCTCTATGACAACATCAAAATACTAGGGATTTACAGGCATATCCCTACACTTGAGTTTTTATTACTCTAACACTAATTTGACCCGAATTGAAAAGATCAAAACACTTGGGGTACATTATTACGCAAACAAAGGGAATTTGAATTAACGTTCCCTTCCCGTCATTTCATAAACTTTAACTTTTCCCATGAATCCCAATCATCCCAAAACTGTATACAAAGGATATGACTCGACTTAGCAACTTATGCAAGCAACTAGATAATTGAACTAAGGGTTTAGGGTGATAACAAACATTTGCACTAAAAGTGAGTGCATAAGGGGTAGGCTAAGGCGATTTGGGTGTATATTTGGGGGTGGGGTGTAAACAATGCTCTTCATTGATATTCTGGAAAAACCGAAACATCACGAGAACCGCGAAAAGGATAGGCTCTGAGGGGTTAACTAGGGGTATCGTGTACTAAAGATGAGTACAACGCAAAGGGTGTGGGGGAATTACTCAACCGATGTGGAAGAAGTAATTATATTACGGGTATCAAACAAGGGTTATCCTAATGCCTCTTATCATTTAGTTATTCCTAACTACACAAGTGTAGCCTCACTTGCGATCTCGGAATGCATCACAAAACAAGTTCTAGAATCTAATATACTACCGGTTCACACTCTAAGCATTAAAGATAAATGCTTTTAATTCCTACTAATCTAAGGGCGATCCTCACATTTTGGGTGGAATTTGGGTGGTAAAGGGTTTTGTGCTAGTCATGCAACTTCCTATCCGTGAGACGCTTTTGTTAAGACTAATGGCCCACTCCTATATGTCATGAAAAATTTTAAATTTGGTGCCAAAATTACCCTAACCGATATTTTCTCATGGTTTATTACACAATCACAATTGGACAAAGCAAATAGTCAAGGATAAGCATAGTTTCAAAGTTCCCGTTTTATTTTCCCTCCCTACACTTAAACTGAACATTGTCCCCAATGTTCCCCGAAAGTATCAAAGTTATGATAAAAGAAGGTAATTAAAAATGAAAGAAACTAATACTCCCCTGATTAGCTCGGTAGGATCCGTGTAAAGTGGTAGTTAAATTCTTTTCAAGAAGATATATTGCGTGAAAAGCTCCTTCCAATCTTATGTAACTTCTTCTTGACAAACTAAACCTGCACACTTGAAGAAAACAAACGAAACCTTCGCGTAAAATCGGCGGTAATAATATATATAAGACTCGATTTAAACTAGGATATAATGCTTGTGGAATGGATGTTTACAGAATTTCTAAGAAAATTAAGACCTGGAAAATTCCAAAAATTTATAAGTAGCTCAGAAAACGAGAAAAGTAATCTGATGTTTTTACTCCTTCCTGACGCCGTCAGGTTGCAATCCTGACGCCGTCAGGTTATCCTGACAAAAACTGGTCTGCGATTTTCTGGAAAAAAATTCTGGAAAATTTATATCTTTAGAATCTGGAAAAATTTATATCTTTAGAATCTGGAAAAATTTCTGCAAAACATTCATTATGACTCGATACAAGCATTTGACTCGAACAAACAAACATAAATATCTTTTAATTAATTGTTATTCTCATGTTTACGTTTCTTTTGAAAACGTGTGTAATCCTCCCTACACTTATCCCTTATGTAAAATACCTTTATATGCAATTAAGACGAAGTTAAAAACAAAATAAAGCATTTTTACAAATTTAAACATGAGGATAAACAATTAATAAAAGATATAAGAGATAAATCATAAACAAAGATAAAACATACATGTAAACTAAATTACACCACATTTAAATAAACACCACATAGTTCAAAGGTCACTACTAATTAAGATGTCCAAGATTATTACATGCCAAAATAAAAATTGTTTCAACAGCCAACCATACTTAATCCATAAACTACTACATCAATCACGGGGGAGGGGGTCCATAACGATAGTCATAACCAGGGGGAAGATGGCCCAAATACCCATAGGGTGGATAATCCTCCTCCCGCCCTGGGAAAGGATCAATCTGGAGATGTGGGTCAAGCTGATCACGCATGGATAGATGATGCATCTGTCTGACAGTATGGTCGTAGGTCCAGTTAGCCCTCTGGTCCTGTTGCGCCATCCATGTATCCACGCGCCCCATCCATGCTCCCTGGTAGGCCTGCCAATCTCCACTAGACATGTGCCTGTAGTTATCAGTAGAGCTTCCTGCTTCACCTCCCTGCTGGTGTGCCGGTACCTGTGGCTCCTCATCATCATCGTCATCACTACCTTGACTAGCGGGCTGAGAACGGAACCAAGCGTAACCTCTACCATAATCCATCAGGACATTCATAGCTTTCAGAGATTTAGCCTTGACGACCCTAGGTGCTGCCATCGTATTCAGGAATGAAGGTACCTCTCCTGCCAATATACCTAGGGATCGAGCTAACCGGGTAATAAGCATGCCCCCATACACCCTATCCGCCAACCTAACTCCACTTGCGGATCTCAAGTAATCGGCCAACCAGAACGGGATGTTACAGTACACACCCTCGGCCAATATGCAGTAGAGATAGAATAGGTCCGGTAAAGTGACACGATGGCTCGTGGCATGTCTCCCTGTAATAGAAAAGGTGAGGCATCGATGTATGAGCCTAACCCGTGGATCCCGGATTTGTGAAGCGAGGGTACCCCCAGTAATATACTCCCCATCAGCAATCGTGTTCCAGAACTGAATACACAACATCTCGTCCTTATGAGTAATTCCATTTGCGAATCGAGTCCTAAAAACATCACTCTCAGCATCCTCAGATGTATACAGTCCCAATCTCCATCCAAACTCAAGCGTCGACATTGCCCTCCATTCCCCTCCTAACCTAAATCGGATCCCCTGGAAATCAATATTATCCTGACATGCATTGATATTTGGCAGATATGATGCGTGAAACTCACGTACCAACTCGCCATACACTGGCTCTCCCATTCGAAACAATCTTTCCCATTGGGGATCAGTGAACTTGTCCCTCCTAAAACTATTCGAAAATTCCCTAGCCAAATCATTCTCCTGTAGAAATGCCCAATCCAACACAGCTCCTGAATCAATAGTTTGATGGAGTAAATCGTTGTAACTAGCTTGACAACTTTCTTCAGTAAATACCCCCCACCCAATGATTGTGTCCGCAATGTTTTCTTGAGCATTAGAAGATTGTCCCCTAGTCCTCTTTACTCTTCTGCTCATCTGAAACAAGAAATCAAATAAGTGGAGAGCAAATGAGTATCATTTGCGATGCGAAGGATGACACAAGCCGGTAATGACGGCGTCACAGAATACACCTGACGCCGTCAGATCGACCAATTATTTTGAATCCGACATTTGCGAGGGAAAAGTCCAAGTTTCTAACCATAACCCTTAACCCAAACACCCTTGTTGCAGCAACAATGGCATAACGGCCAGGTGGTTTTGACTCCTAAGCCGTAAAGGCTTCTCGCAAAGTTAACCCCCATATGGTAACACTACTACTTCGCCTAATCAAACAAGATTTAAAGGGCGAAGTAGATCAAATTAGTTGGGGGTTTTCGGATTTGAGAATAGAGGGGAAAACGAAATTGAACATGAATTAAAACAATTGAATAGACAAAGATCAATGTAGATTACTTACCTTGTGGAGATTGCTGTGAAAAAATGGTGGATTTGATGTGGGTAATACGTTTTTGTGTGGTGTGGGGCGGATAAACAATGTGTAGGGTAAAGAATGAAAGAGATGGGTGCTGTATTAATATGTCTGATCTGGCTTAGCGACGGCGTCACTCGTTAAAGTGTGACGGCGTCACGTCCAAATTTTCGTAAAAGAAAACAATTTTTTTTTTTTTTTTTTAGTCCGCCCGGATCAAAAATCTGGTTACTATTTTTGACAAGAAACTTAGCTTTTATTTTAAAATCAATTTGGTTATTCCACCAATAATCTCCACTATGGTAAGTAACGCATATGTCAAATTGTCTTTCAATCGTGATCTCAGAGGTTCCGAAGTCTTGAGGGTGAAGTCCTTTCTTTCCAGGTTTAAAACCGAAAGAACTTTCCCTAGCATTGGGAAAATCGGGAAGTGATACGTGGACCATTCCAATGAATGTGTTTCTAGGGAACAAGTGGGGAACGTTGAGATAGGTGTTTAAGCAAGAATATGATTCATCGAGGTTTACTAAGGGAGAAGGTTCGGGAGTTACCCCAACATGTCCTGGTATTGCATACACCTTTTCAAGCTTTTTAGGTGTATTTTTCTTTGCGATTTCACCACGGATGCTCGATATGAAGTTATTAGCTAGGCTCAAGAAAGTGTCATGAGTTATTCGCATTTGAGCTTCGAGGCGTTTTATTTCCTCTTCTTGCTTGTAGACAAATGTCAACATAATGTCCTCAAATTCATCCTGCCTGGATTTTCTTGGGATCAAAAATTCCTTGACCGCATTCGTGTGTTCATCAGCACGCGTGGTTACTCCCATTAATGCTTTCACTTGGGCCTCCATACTCATAATTGCTTGTGTTCGGGAAGTTGACCCGTGTTCATGAACAACTGGAATTTCCCAACCTTCCTCTTCATATTGGGCAAGGTCCTCAATAACCTCCCAGCATGCCTCAGCATCAAGGTTACTTAGTCTTCCACCGGAGGCATAATCAATGGTTTGTTGGAGAGAGAGACTGACATGATCATAGAAGATTTGGACTTGTAGCCAAAGATCAATGCCGTGATGAGGGACTTTATGAAGTAAGTCCTTGAATCGGGTCCATGCTTCGTAGAGAGATTCACCTTGATGTTGTTGGAACATCAAGATGTCATTCCTAAGCTTAGTGGTTCTCCCCGGTGGGAAAAATTGAGCAAGGAAGCGAGAAGTAAGATCATCCCAACTTGAGATGGAGCCGGCGGGAAGTCGCTCAAGCCAATTACTAGCTTGGTCCCGTAGAGAGAATTGGAAGAGACGCAGGCGCGTGGTCTCCCGAGTAGTAGCATCAAGGTCGATGGAATCAACGATTTTGAGGAAATCCCTCAGATGCTGATTTGGATCTTCGGAACGAAGTCCATGGAATGCACATCCGTTTTGCACCAACCGGATGGTGTCGGATCGCAGGGCCGTAGTTTGGGCTTGGTCGGGAAGCTCAATGGTGTTCCTATAGCCTAGGTGGCTTGGTCTCGAGTATTCACCAAGAGTACGGGCTCTTGGCGGGTCATTAGGTGGTGGGTTGATGAATGGTAGTGGGTTATCACCTTCCATGATGAAAAGTGATGAGGTTACGAACAAAGGTTACGAAGAAGGGGGATAGACTAAGAGAAATCTAAAAATGAGAAAAAAGTTTACTTGATAGGAATCAAGCAAAGAAACCTAAACGAGGTGGACTACTAACTAGCTATTCTATTCCCGGCAGCGGCGCCAAAAACTTGATAACGCTACACGCGTCGTTCGGGGTCAAGGAAACTTCCTTTTCTTCGAGCAAGTTTTATAACACCCTAGGCAGTGAACCTAATCGTTGTAGTGTAGTAATTAGGGTAAGCCACGGGTAGTGATATCGTTCTCTAGGGGAATAGGAATGCTAGTAGGGAGTTACTACGCTAAGGTTAAGGTTGAGGAAGATTATTTTTTTATCTTTTTATATTTTATGAAAAATGGAAAGGTACGAATCTCGGGTATTGGATTTGGGGGGTTGGTATTTCTACCGATTACTCTACTATTATCTAATTATCTAAACTAAGGTTGTGGGAGTCTATGTCTAATTAATGTGTGCTCGTATGATAGTTTAAAGATGTGTTTACTTAGTTTGTATTACTCCTTAATTATCTCCTATTGATGGTTGAGTGTCACGTCTTATTCCTAGTTGCGTTGTGTGTCTAAAGTTGTAGGGTATGCGTTTCTCCCTAACTCTTCGAACTTACCAAAGGGTCTTGTCTACAAACCCACTAGAGATTATAGACTCCTACTCTAAGGCGCTCTTTGGATAGTTTAGCCTACAATCACTCAGGTAATTATACTCTAAGGTTCACAAAGATGAATCAAGCATTAAGTACACAACGAATGACCTATCGCATTACTAGATCATTAATCAACTAAGATAAGAAACAACCAATCAATATTTAATAATTAAGTTTCATACTACCTAAGCAAACACACAAATAAATTAGCCGGACATGGAGAACATGCAAGCATACACACAAATAATCAAAGACATAATTGAATTAATGAAGTAAAGACTTATCTTGGTGTAAGATAGGGTTTAAAACCCTAAAATACTATACAAGACACCTTAGGTTCGGTTTTAGGTTTTTACTCCAAAGACTCTCCACACAAAGACTGAAAAATTCGGATTCTATATATATGATTACAATTGCGACGGCGTCACCTTATGTTTAGTGACGCCGTCGTGTCGCCGCCATTAGGGTTTCGTCTTGGCCACGTTAACCTTCCGACGGCGTCACCTTATGTCCGTGACGCCGTCCTCTTCAGCTTCGGACGTCGTCTGGATTGCATCTAGGCCGTCTGAGTAGCGACGGCCTACTCTTTCACAACTAGACGCCGTCTCTTGAAAACACGAGTTTTGGGTTCTGTCCCGTCACAATAATTTTGGGACGGCGTCGCCAATAGCACCTGACGCCGTCGCCTTCTACTTTCAGCAACTGTGAGTGTCTCGATTTTGACTTTGGCCATTTTCTTCATATATTCGCGCCTTTTCGTCCAAATAAGTGCCATTCCAGCATTTTGCCTTCACAAGACCTAAAAAGTGAAAAGGAACGATATTAAGCAATAACGGATACAAAAGTGATCAAATAAGGACTTAAACGACCCCTCAAAATGGTACCTTTTAAAACCTTATCAGGGTTGTTGTTGGGTTTGATGAACAGGGCTCATGACATGTGGTGAGGTATGATGGTGAGGAGTGTTTTCGGTGGATAGCGAAGTGGGGTTTCGTTTGGTGTTTGGGGAGGAGGTGGAGTGATAAGACCTTGGTTAAGGAGATGGGAAGGTGCGGGGTCTAAAAAGGTATATGTAGGTGGGGCATTGGGTGTCATGGATCGGTAGAGAAATTGGGTTTCGTCAAAGGTGACGTGTCTAGAGAGAATAATTTTATTTGATTCAAGATTGAGACAACGAAAACTATGGTGATATGCGGGAAAGCCCAAAAAGATGCACGGGGTTGCTCGTGGTGCGAGTTTGTGAGGGGAGTGAAGGTGTGGGTAACAAAGGCACCCGAATATGCGTAATCGGGAGTAGTTGGGTTCTTTGTGAAAAAGTCTTGTGTAGGGGATTTCGTTGTTTATGGCGGTTGAGGAGATATGTAGCCATGTGGAGGGCCTCGACCAAAAAGGTAGGTGGTAGGTGTGCTTGAAAAAGGAGGGTACGGATGATGTTATTTATTGTGTGGATCATTCTTTCTGCCTTGCCATTTTGTTGGGAGGTTTTTGGGCAAGAAAATCTAAGTTGTATACCTTGTTTAGCAAAAAGCGTGTGGAGTCGGTTATTATCGAACTCACCACCATGCTCACATTGGAAACTCTTGATTTCACATTTAAATTGATTTTTAACATAATTACGAAAATGTAAAAATTTATCGAACACGCCAGATTTAGAACGTAGGGGATAAATCCACAAATAGTGAGAGAAATGATCAAGAAAGAGAACATAATATTTGAAACCACTAGAACTAGGAATAGGAGAAGTCCACAAATCAGAATTAATAATATCAAAGCAATGCTCAACAGTAGAATCCGAACTATGAAATGGAAGCTTCACATGTTTGCCAAGTTGGCAAGCATGACAAACATGTGTAGACTTTTATTTATGACACGAAATAAAATGACGGGAAACAAGGGAGCGTAGCACTTTGTCACCGGGATGACCGAGACGTTGATGCCACGTGGAAGAGTTTGTGGAGAGAAAAGCAGTAGGGATAGTTGATGGTTTGGTAACCGGATAAAGATCGCCCGAACTGTCACATCGAAGGAGGATGTGGCGAGTCAAGAAATCCTTTATAGAGAAACCAAAAGCGTCAAATTCAATAGTGCAATTATTATCCCTAGTAAACTGACGAACATAAATAAGGTTTTTGATGATATTAGGGGTGACAAGAACATTATGAAGGTGAAGAGGGCGATGAATAGTGGGAATAATGCTATGGCCGGTGTTAGTGACGGGAATAGAATTACCATCACCAATGTGAACAGAGGGGTATAAACGTTTATTAAAACAGTATTTAAATTACTTGTATGTGAATTGAGATGAGAAGATGCACCTGTATCCATATTGCATGTCGGATCCTGAGTAGTCATGGTGCTAAAGGCACTTGGGGACAATGTTGCTTGTGGCGGGAGCACAAACGGAGCCGCTCCTAAAATACCTGCTGAGGACGAAGGAATACGGGTCAAGAATGCATACCGAGAAGCTGGTATATTTGACATATTGCTAGATCAAAGACAAACCAAAATAACACTCCGTATGCCTTTTTTTTTCCTTTCTTTTGTTTAACTGTCGTGCGTCAACAAAAACTACAAATGAATCGCAATAACATAACGTGTCCGAATAATTCTTCTTTGTTTGCTAAAGTCAGCCAATCACAAACAATGAGGCTAATAAATTCTTTTGTGAATCTACCATTTTTTTTTAATTCCGGCTATAAGATAAGTACAGAGGGATAAGGGAAGAAAACCGGAGATATGGAGAAAAAAATTAGAAGAGGATCGATTTTGCTCTTGATACCATATTGGAAGGTTATGAATTCCCTGATTTGCATTCATCTTAAAACCGTATGTATTGATTACATATGATAATTCTAGAGACTATGCATGAGCTAGGCCTAATATAATACAAATGGGCCATAATACAAACAATAACTAGAACTATATAAATGTCATCTGATAAAAATACACTTAAACAATCGGTTCTTAGTACACGTTTTCCTCAAAATCAGTTTTCGGTTCGGGTCAGGTTTGTTCGGTTCGGGTTTTGCCCGTTGCTCAGCCCTACTCGTTTATGTTTTCTTTTAGTTACTGGCTCCAATTTGCGTAGTATTATTTTTTGTTACGAAAAAGTTGTATTCGTGCTAATACCCTTTAACAAATGGACGATGATCGATGCATAACAGATGAATATACAAAATGGGAAATGCTCAAGTCAGGGCCGGCTTAAGGGAGTCTAAGAGGTGCTATTGCACAGGGCCACCGCTTAACGAGGGCCACAAAATTTCATGCTCTTTATTATATGTGTATATACACAACATAAGGCTTGAGTTTAATTAGTTCACGCACTAGTAATACATGTGTATTTTGTATGTGTGTTTAAGAGCTTCTTTGTAGTGATGGCACGGGGCCACCGAAATCCATGAGACGGCCCTGGCTCAAGTTTTGACAAATGCCTTTATCTATTTCTTAGAAGTTAAGTCAAGAAAACAAGTTAATCAAGTACAGCAAATTGTGGCGTGATTTGCCTTTCTTTCGGTGGTAAAGGGTTCAATCTTGATAAGGTCGTGGAAAATGCATGTTGAGTATGAAAACCGGTTCAATCTCAAACCATGTTTCACACTTACTTTTACCTGTTTTATTTGAAATAATTTATCCCATTTTTGAAAAACAACAGAGAATGACAATGTTTTGTCCACTGCATAAGATAACCTTTCTATTTATATAAAAGAATACAGGAATATCAACATGACGGTGTTTAGGGCGAGGCGGCCATCTTTATTTTCAAACTTATCTTCAAACTCGATTACAAAAATCATCATTAAACCCGCCTCAATCCCTATTAAAGATCTTATCAGGGTGCCCCGTTGGGGTGAGATGCTCCTTAAAACCCGCCTGTACCCCGTTGGGGATCTTATTGAGTTGTCATTTTTGAGCGCGGTGCTCCACCAAACTCTTGTCTTTTCCCGTTTATTACTCTTTTTCACTATAAACAATATAACTTTTTGCAATAACTTGAAAAACCGAGAGATAATTATTAATAAACTAAGCATAAGCCTTATTAAGTTTCTAACAACTATATTATGACACGAAACAAGTACTTCTTTAAAATATTATGATACGAAACAAGCTTACATGATCATAAATTTCAATCTTATAGATATTGAAAATTAAAGAATTACATTTTTATTATGTAAATACCAACGTAATAGTATATGTCGTGTTGAAAAAAGGTCTACAAAGCCGATTAATTGCCTCCTAGGCGCTAATCGGGCACCAACGATTTCGATTAGTGCAAATCGGACAACGGTGGTTAACAAAGGTTAACGGTGGTCAAACTTGTTAGAAACCTACAAATCTTGCCAGAAATATCATAAACACATTGAAAACTTGTTTCAATCACTTATAATCTCTGTCTATACTTATTACAAGTTGTTGGTATAAGGCAAATCTTGCCGTAAATACCTAAAACTCACATAAAATACCCAAAACTCGCCTGAAATACCAAAAACTTCCCGGAAATGCAATCCAATTAATCAAGGATTAATTCCGCCTAAACCGATAACAAACTATAAGGGGATAAATATTTCCGCGGGGTGGGGATATTGAACCCCGTCCCCGCCTCAAACCTAAAAATCCCCATTAAGGCCCCGAAACCTACCCCGTAACCCGACAAGCATGCCTCGTCCTGCCTAAAAAATGTTCGGGTTTCCTTGTCATAATTGCGTTTTTTTGCCATCTCTATAAAACATAACTTTGAGAATAAACTAACATAAATTCTAAACCTAAAACACCTCGGCCTTTGGTTAGCCTTAGCGTTAACCTATCATCTAATAATTTTGTGTCATCTCATTTCGCGGTTTAAGAAGAGCAAAATTTAAACGGCAGATCTTTTGCCTTTTTTTATTTAAAAGGGATTCTTAAATTTTGAATTTCTTCGAAACTACGTTTTTTGTCCCCGTTTAGAAAATTTTCCAGATAGATATAATTCTTTGTGGAAAAATAGCCTCCATTATTTCCCCTGTTTAGTCTAAAGACTGGGCCAGTGCTAAATAACAATTTTTTCCAAAAAATAATTATTCAACTTTGAGGTCGTATTTTTCATGTTTATTTATTTTTATTATTTTGCGTATATAGGAATTCTGAAATATTGTTTTTCTTATTTTCTGTGCCACGGCTTTCACGCATATTTGATTTTTTTTTCTTTTTATTTATTTATTTAATTTCGGTGCGGTTCATCTAATCTAATGAGACGTGTGTCACCAATTCGATCCATAAGATAAGACTTGAAAAGTAGTTTCCATTAAACATTTAAACGTGTCCCATTCAAATTATATTTTGTCCTCTGAAAAAGATTTTAAATACAAATACAATCTCTTTTGATTATATGAAAAGAATTTCAATAATTCACGACCAAACACACCATCTGATTAGTTATATTATCTAACGACAATTGCATGTTTACAGTTCAGCCATAACATGTCAAGTTGAAGCCAACTCATTTAATTTTGACCGGGGCAAACCAATACTTAGCTCGATTAAGTGGATGGTTCAGAAACTACAAATTAAGTGACTATTTTTGTAGAATCTAAAAGGCTAAGAGCATCCACTATAAGAAGTCCATGAATATGAATGGGTTTAAAAAACTTGAAAAGGTTTATATCTTGTTTCAACTATGTTTATATCAGGTGGTATGAAAAGGTCTTAATTCTTAGACTTTTTCATAAACTCAACACAATTAATGTATGTGTAATGTGAAGCATGTATAGAGTTATAAAACATTTTTAATCATAATGAGAAAAGGTTTATAATTTATTCATATGTGATGACATGAAACACTTATAAAACTTTATCAACTTTAACCATAGTGGATGTTCTAACAGCAATTCATGTTACAATCATGTAGCTCGATTTTGTTTCATTTATTAGCTTTAACCATCAATCGTTCCTCCTCTAAATAGGATAGAGCAATTTTGTGGGTGTATCCGATTAAAGCACGCCTCTAAACGAGGTGATACGCGTGTGTGTTGGTCTACATTGAACATGGTAGGGGTCAGTAGTTTGTAAACCTGATCATGGTCACATGTATATCAGATGACCTTACATTATATGTTTGTTGTCTTCTGTCATCTGAACATGCAAAGCTGTTAACTCGATGAAAACAAGACTTCTATGAATTCACAAGCTGTACAAGTTATGCAAAATTTCAAACTTTTGTAAGTTGTTCGGAACTTGGAGAATAAATACTAGGGGTGTTCAAAAAACCGTGAAACCGACAAACCGAGCCGAACCGTATTGGGCTAATCCCAATCTTACCCATTTACCCCTTTCGACCCAGTCAAACCCAATGGGTCAAATCCGGAAGTCAACCTTGACAGTTACATTAATGTAACTGCTAAATAGCAGTTACAACATAATTGCCATATGGCAGTTATCCCCAACCGACATACCCTTTCAACACACCTCTTCAACTTGTATAAATAGATTAGAACTTGTAACATAACAGATGATGACTTATATTTATTTCAATTAATACAAAAGCACTTCTTTGAAACGTATCGTGTTATTGGTATTATTGTGACCACGTTAGAACCAACAAAGATCCAACGTTGAGGCCAACAATTGGTATCAGAGAGGTTTGGATTCTTTTAACCAAATCATCATATACCAAGGGTTTCATATTACCCTGAATCGAAGAAGAAACAAATATTCCCAGAAAACGGTAAATTTTTTTTGCAAAAATTATATCCGAACCACAAATCAAACTAATAATCATTTTTGTGATTCTGAAAACCGACCATAATTCATAGCCGCCTCGTAATTAATTACCGGCAACTAAGAATAGGCAACTTTCAATAATCTTGCAAAATTTTCATTCGGATTCTTTTTACCAAGAACAAGGGAACAAAGGTTTTGACGAAAAATAAAACAAACCAAAACCTTACATCGATTCAGAAACAAGAACCCATTACCAACGATTAAACACGATAGTCATCAGAAAAAGGAAAGTAGATTGATTCAACAAAAGGAACAAACACACCTGTTGCATCCAGAATCAATAACCTTTTTCATTTTTGAATCATCTTAATTCAAATTTTTACACGGACGAACAAATCCAAACAGGATTAACCGGCGCTCGGATTAACAAGAACACCGGATACCCGTGAAGAAGGAGGTTAACCATAGCCAAAATATTTGGCGGTCAACCACGAGAAGCATAGCAGTGCAACGGTCTCACCAAAAGAAAGAGGCAGAGACAATACTTCATCTCTCTAAGGAGATAACAAAGAAAGAAGAAAAAAAGAGGCGTATTAATAACGCCTAGGGCACACCGAACCACATCAAAAGGCACCGGGTTTATATTAACCCCCCCAGGTTTCGAAAATCTTACAAATCCACACTTCACTTTTTTAAAACTTTACTTATATAGTATAAGTTTTTCTATTTTGATAAGTTGCTATAATACATTAAGTATACTTATCATATTGATATTATAATAACCTAGTGTAATTACGCTGCTTATTATAATTAGGAATAACTTTTAAGGAGTAATTAACCTTAGGCTTATTCACCTTTAATTTTTAATCTCCGGGGATAGTTTTATTTTAACTAATCCTATAGGTTTTGATTGTCTCATTAGACACAAAACATTAGAAGCGCGCTATATTTCTCAACACACACCCCCTGTTAGAATTTTAGGAGATTACCTAGTCATTATTTATTAAAAATGACTCAAGATAGTGGAGAAAAAAGTAAGAAGGAGGTTAGTACATCTAATACTACCCCTCAATTCCAATGCCCGATATTGAAACCCGCGAATTACTCACTATGGGCAATTCGAATGCAAATTATTCTACAAGCAAATGGGTTATGGGAAACAATTGAGCCAACTGAGACAACTCAATCCGATAAGAAAAAGGAAACAACTGCTATAGCATACCTTTACCAGTCTTTACCGAAGAACAATTACTTCAAATAACAAAGCACAAAACCCTGAAAGCAATATGGGACGCTTTAAAGGCTAGACACTTAGGCGAAGAAAGAGTACAACAAGCCAGACTTCAAACACTTAGGTCTGAACTTGAGTTACTACATATGAGAGAAGATGAAACCATCGATACTTTTACAGGAAAACTCACAACTCTTGTAAACAAAGCCGCCAGTCTAGGACATACAATACAAGATCAGAACTTAGTTAGGAAATTACTAAATGTTGTACCCGATAGGTATTTGCAAATAGTTGCATCAATAGAACAATATTCCGATCTAAACACTATGACCCTAGAAGAAGCAATTGGAAGACTTAAGACCTATGAAGAAAGAATTAAGTTTAAGAAAGGGAAACAGGAGAACACTCAAGAAAAATTGATGTTCACACGACATGAAGGTAGAGGAAAGAATTTCAGAGGACGTGGACGTGGGAAGTATAAATTTTCACACGGTAAAAACCACGAAAATTTTAAAGAAGAAAAGAAAAACGGAGAAAACTCTCACAACAACTTCAACAAATCACATATTGATCTTAGCAAAGTAAAATGTTACAACTGCAATAAAATGGGTCATTATGCAAGTAAGTGTCATTCAAAACCAAACACTACTATGCAATCTAATCTTGTCGAGGAGGACTTAGAGCCTACCTTACTAATGGCAATATTAGAAGATCCACCTGTAACAAAACTTAAAGATCAAACTGCCTCGCTACACGAACAAGATGTAGGATATAAAGAGACAAATGTGGATAGTCTATGGTACTTAGACAATGGAGCCAGCAATCATATGACTGGAATAAGAGAACACTTCAAAGACCTAGATGAGAACGTTAGTGGAAAAGTAAAATTCGGAGATGGATCTCATATAGAGATTAAAGGAAAAGGTTCAATCCTATTAGAATGTGATGACGAGAAACAAAGAATCATATCTCAAGTCTATTACATTCCCAGCTTAAAAAGCAACTTATTGAGCCTTGGACAATTCACCGAAATCGGTTGTAAAGTAGTAATGGAAGACGATGAATTACGACTTTATGACATGGACAACAAAATCTTCATGAAAGTCCCGAGACAGAGAAACCGTCTTTACAAAGCAAGTCTGAAGATAGGCACACCTGTTTGCCTACTCGCAAACTTGAAGGACAACACTTGGTTATGGCATGCAAGACTAGGACATCTCAACTTTGAATCACTAAAATCAATGACTCAAAGAGAGTTAGTTCAAGGAATACCTGCCATTAAACATACAACACAAATCTGTGATGTTTGCTTAATTGGTAAACAAAGTAGAGCACCATTTCCCAAGAAAGCAAAAACTAGATCAACCTCACCTTTAGATTTAGTATACGGAGATTTATGTGGACCAATTGCACCACCAACACCATCTGGAAAAAGATACATATTCTTACTAGTCGATGACTATTCAAGATATATGTGGGCGTATTTTCTAAACACGAAAGATCAGGCATTTGATACTTTCAAGGAATACAAGAATACAATAGAGAAGGAGCTAAGGACAACATTAAAAATGTTCAGAACTGATCGTGGAGGAGAATTCACTTCTAACGAATTCACTCAATACTGCAAAGGAAATGGCATAACACGACAACTAACCGCACCTTACTCACCACAACAAAATGGAGTAGTTGAACGAAGAAATAGGACAATTATGTCTACAACAAGATGCATGATGAAATCAACCAACATGCCTCAAGATTTTTGGGCTGAAGCTGTTAGACATTCAATATATATTCTAAACAGTGTCCCTACAAAAGCCTTAGAAGACATCACTCCATATGAAGCAATAAAACAAAGAAAGCCAAACTTAGAAAACTTAAAAGTTTTCAACTGCATAGCATATGCAAAGGTACCATCACAACATCTGACAAAGTTAGATGACCGAAGCAACAAAATGGTATACTTAGGAAATGAACAAGGATCAAAAGCCTACCGACTATTTGATCCAATAACACAAAGAATATGTGTTAGTAGAGATGTAAAATTTAAAGAGGATGAAGCATGGGACTGGAAAGATTACCTGAGTGAACACACCAACGATGAACCAGAATGGTTTGACTTCAAAGTTGAGAACCTTGAAGCAACGAATGAACATCAGGAACAAGATATCCAACCAGATGAAGAAGACAACGACATCTCTGCAAATGATGATCATGAATATGAAACATCAACAACTGACTCACCCTCACAATCACAAACACTTCGCACACCATCTACAATTTCATCACGAGTAAACGCTCAAACTACACCAACTGCCTCAGCACGTTCAACCAATCAAAGTAACTCAAACGCAACCAGGAATTTACATCCTGACTTTGATCATACACCTTTACAAGGTTTTAGAACGTTAAATGATATATACGATAACACCGAGGAAGTATTACCCGAGCAATTATTATTGGCTGAAGATGAACCTAAGAATTACAAGGAAGCATCAACCGATCTAAAATGGATTGAAGAAATGAAGGTCGAATTAGATTCCATCAGCAGAAACAATACATGGAAACTAACCACTTTACCAAAAGGACATAAATCCATTGGACTAAAATGGATATTCAAGACCAAGAAAGATGCTAATGAAAATATAGTCAAGCACAAAGCTAGACTAGTAGCAAAAGGCTACATACAAGAGCATGGCATAGATTTTGAATAAGTCTTTGCACCTGTAGCAAGAATGGAAACAGTCCGATTACTATTAGCCAAAGCTGCTAATAATAAATGGGAAGTACATCACCTTGACGTCAAATCAGCATTTCTGCATGGAGATTTGAAGGAAGATGTGTACGTTACACAACCCGAAGGATTTATAAAGAAAGAAAATACTGGAAAAGTCTACAGACTCACAAAAGCTCTATACAGATTAAGACAAGCACCTCGTGCTTGGAACATAAAATTAGACAATACCTTGAAGTCTTTAGATTTCAAGAAATGCGCTTTGGAACAAGCTGTCTACACGAAGAAATCAAAAGATTCAATACTTCTAGTTGGAGTCTACGTAGATGATTTAATCATCACTGGCACACCTAAAGAAGAGATAGACAAATTCAAAGCTCAAATGGAAGAAAAATTTGAGATGAGTGACCTAGGATTACTATCCTACTACTTAGGAATTGAAGTCACACAAACTGGAGGTGACATATCAATAAAGCAATCCGCCTACGCAAGCAAGATCCTAAAGGAAGTTGGAATGCTAGACTGCAATGAAACGCTAATACCTATGGATCCAGGAACAAGATTAACAAAGAACACTGAAGAAACAACGGTCAACTCAACTGAATACAGAAGCTTAATTGGATGCTTACGATATCTGCTACATACAAGATCCGACTTAAGTTATTCAATTGGATTACTTAGTCGTTTTATGCAGGAACCAAAGGAACAACACATGAAAGCTATCAGGCAAGTACTACGCTATGTAAAAGGAACAAAAGACTATGGAATCACCTACAAACACAATGGAGGAAACCAAATACTAGGTTATAGTGACAGTAGCTACGGAGTCAACACTCAAGAAGGCAAAGGCACTACTGGAATCATATTCTACTACGGTGAATCACCAATCAACTGGAGTACACAAAAACAAGCCACAGTAGCTCTATCATCATGTGAATCCGAGTTCATTGCAGCAACAGCAGGAGCAACACAAGCATTATGGTTAAAGAGACTACTCAGCAAGCTTACACATACCCAAGAAGAAAAGGTTACGATAATGGTCGACAACAAGTCTGCCATCGAACTAATGAAGAATCCCGTATTTCACGGAAGAAGTAAGCATATTGACATAAAATATCACTTTATATGAGAATGCGTTGAAAGAGACGATTTACAAGTCGAGTTTATAAGCGGAGAATTTCAGAAAGCTGACATGCTCACAAAAGCACTACCGAAGATCAGATTCCTAACAATGAGACAATTAATCGGAGTCAAAGATCTACATCAAAGCGATTGTGATTAAGGGGGAGATTATTGGGCTAATCCCAATCTTACCCATTTACCCCTTTCGACCCAGTCAAACCCAATGGGTCAAATCCGGAAAGTCAACCTTGACAGTTACAACCGACATACCCTTTCAACACACCTCTTCAACTTGTATAAATAGATTAGAACTTGTAACATAACAGATGATGACTTATATTTATTTCAATTAATACAAAAGCACTTCTTTGAAACGTATCGTGTTATTGGTATTATTGTGACCACATTAGAACCAACAAAGATCCAACGTTGAGGCCAACAAACTGCTCAATCCGAAATCGAATAACCCGAAACCGAACAACCCGAAACCGAAACCGATAAAAACCGAAACCGAAAAAACCCGCTTATTACGGATCGGTTTTGGTTTTTATATTTAGATATCCATGGTTAACCGAACCGAACCGTATATAATATACATGAAAGTTTTTATGTCACACCCCAAATTACCTGTTTTGCAGCGGAATGGAATACCTGGGGGATGACTGTCATAGCATCAAAGTTACAGTTTTATCGAACGACCTAAAGTGTCATTTTTAAAATATCATTTGATTAAGTAAAATAATCAGAGTTTACAAAACATAGGTCCCAAAAGATTTCCAATATACCAAAAATGAGTTTGTTACAATCAAACGATAGTTAAGTGCATAAAATATAGGTGAGACGCGTCGACACCGCGACTCTATGATAAGTCCACATGCATGCCATGAAGTGAATGCCTTATCATGAAAAGCCTTAAAAGAACGTTCATGCAGCAAGGACTAAGTTTTTGGTCATTGAGAATAGTCCACAAAGCAAAGGCATTGTAAATCCACTCACTTCCAAGTTCCGCCCATACAAAACTTGCAACCTGTGTGTTCACAACCCACTGCCAAAAGTAGTATGTCTAGTAGTCAAGTGTACGTTGTCATAATAGTTTACAATATAGCACCACGTTTATAATAATGTATGACAGGCAAAGCCCCTAGAATAAATAATATGCATTCCGTAACATAGTGAACGAGAGGTTGGCCGACCTCTAATAGCGCTATCCATACTACCTACTAATAGGACACTAACAATGCGAATGTACGAACGGTACATCATACAACTATTATATACAATTAAGAACACTCTGAACCTGGGAGAATTTGCACGCTCCACCAATAAGGCGAGACTTGGTATTGCTCCGTTCACATAAGGAGACTTTGCACGCTCCACCAATAAGGCGAGACTTTAGATTGAGAACGCTCCGTTCACATAGGGAGACGTTATGCTCAGGACCGGGGAGGCTTTAGGTTGCTCCGAACTAGGGAGACTTTAGGCTGCTCCGAAAAAGGGAGAGTTTATGTCAAGGACGTACGGTCCATTAGGTTCAAACAAGTCATAAGTTCATAACTAAGTTCAAGTGTTCCATTCAAAAGTTCGTAATTAAGTCCGAGAGTTTAAGTCGAGTTCAAAAGTTCAAAACAGTCAAGAGCTCAAAACATATCAAAAGGTTCAAAATAGTCAAAGTGTTCAAATATATGTTAAAAGGTCCAAATCAATTTAAAAGAGTTCAAAAATATATGTCGAAAGGTTCAAATAATAGTGTTCATAACATAGTAATTAATTTAGTTCGGGCATAATCTACTTACTAGCATAAGTAGTGAAACAAGAGTTATTTAAGTTCATATAAGTGTAAAATAAAATCAAGTAGTTGAGCATGTATCTCCCCAAAAGAGTTTATAAAATAATTAAACGAGTAAAAGTGGGGCTACGAACTCACCTGATGCAATGATTATGATGACAAAAGTAGATACACTAAAATGAGGTGCGATCTCTATCTGCAACCTAATATGAATGATATGTTCTAATGTAAGTCATGAAACAATGTCGTGCATGCAAACTCATATGATATCCATACCACTTGTACATTTTTGAAAATGAAGTTTATCGTCAAAATATAAGTTTATGACATCTCGTCATGTTATAAAATACTTTACAAGTACTTTCGTTGAAACAATATCCTACAATAGTCGTTAAGTGATAAATCAAGAAAATATAGTTTTTCGTCGTAAAATAATGTACTTGATAATTCGTGAAAGTAGCTAAGTGGCCTCGAAAAGCTAGTCGTAAAATAGTGAATATCGAATGTTAGGAAACAAACTCAATGGTTTTAGAAAGCTTGTAACATTATCTAAAAGTCATAACACTGAACTTTTGTCCATACGAGTCTCGATCCTAGATAAAAATGATGGTGAAGTGAGGTAGTCGGGCTAAAAATGCAGTTTCTGGGCAGTTTTCGGGAAAGTTTGAGAGGTCATAAGTTACTTGTTATAAATCCGTTTGACGAACGGCTGGACATTTTGGAAAACAGGCCAGGTGAACTAACTTTTACTCAGAGATACTATTTTACCAAAACCAACTTGATCATTGAGAAAAACGGCTCCAAACATGGGTACCCGAAAAGACTGTTTTAACATTTGGAAAAATATTTAAGTGTTAGTGCTGAAGAAAATAGTTGTGATCGTCGTATTTCAAATATGTATATCTTTAGCGTTATAGGTCCGTTTTCTACGTTCTTTATATCCTCGGAATCGTGATAGGATGTATTAATATATTTTTGATAAGTCGAATCTTCTAGTTTAGGTTTACAATTCGTTTTTGACCTTTGAAAAACCCTTGACAGCAAGTATATTTTCAGAAAAATAGTTTTCGTCGTTAAACTTGAAACTAGCGTAACTTCTTCGTTATAAACCCGTTTTAACCCGTTCAAGCGGCCACGGTTTCGTTTTAAGTCTATTTTCTGAATATCTAGACCAAAATAATCCCCAACCTACTGAAATTTCCAGATTTTACAAAACGTTACAGCCCTTAATTATATGTTGTCGAAAATGATTTTTCTAGTTCAAAGCTTGTACTAAACCCTTCCAATCAACACCAAAGCTATCCTAAACCTACGATACACCTTCTTAGGGTGTCATGGGTTCCTAAACTTCATCAACAATGATAGGTTTCATGAGAATAATTATAGGATAGTTTATACTAATAATAGGTAATAAAAACAAGTAAAAGTGGTATAAATACATATGATACTTGCATGTTTTTGTACTAGAAAGATAAAATAGATCAAGAATATGAGTATGAAAGTTATGAAAAATAATATGTAAGCTTACTTGGATGATTTAGTGAAAAAGATGAAGGAAACCTTAGTGAAACCTTGAGATTATTAACTAAAACCCTTTAGTAACACACAAGTGTACTTAGATGATCTTGATCATTGAAAAACTCATGATTTCTTCTTGTTTCTATGCTTGGCCGATCATAGGGATGAAGTGGAGAGGGTTTCCATGAGTTTTCACCTTCCAATAAAATGTTTGTATGTGTTTATTTTAAAAATAAAATGCAAGTCTCATGAAATATCTAACAAAATGGGTAGGATAGTTATTTAGGTGGACAAATCAAGATTGAATTCTCTTGTGAAAGGGGGGGGGGCGTGGACTATGGATAAGAAAGCAAGGATTTGTGTGATTTGATGAATAAATGCATTTAAAGTTAAGTATAGTGTGTATTTGGTACATGTAATTTATTATTTAGTGTAGCGTTAGCTAGAAATCGATTTTTACGGAACAAAATAAAATATATCGAAGTCATGAAAATTATAAAAATGTATTTCTCGCAAGTATTGAGTGAATAAATAATTATCGTATCGAGATTACGTAAACCGTCGTAAATATATATATATATATATATATATATATATATATATATATATAAATATATATATATATAGCTAGGTGTAGCCAACTTATAACTATAAACCCCCGCGGGTACATAGTGAAAAATAAAATAAAAACCCCACACATGTTGACAGTTGCATATAAATCCATAACTAACTACTCAAATTCATCATTCAAAAAAGTTGATTCTACACATGATGACTTTATATGCAACTGTCAACGTGTGTGGGGTTTTTATTTTATTTTTCACTATGTACCCGCGGGGGTTTATAGTTGCGATGTAGCTAAGTTGGCTACACCTTGGTGTACCTAAGATTTCCCCTATATATATATATATATACAAAATAAATCCAAAACATCGGGCAAACTAATAATATAATTTTTATAGTCTTAAAATGAGTATAAAAATATATCGGAACAATTGTCGAAGGTGTCGGATCAATTATTCAAAATAAATGATCGTACGATAGCGTTTATTTAATAAATAAATATACGTTACTGAAATATGCAAATCCATGCATGAACTAATATGAAAATGATATTACGGGTGATATGTAGACTAACTCTAGTCTATATGAAGTGATCTCAATGATGTTCCATAAGTATGCAGCTTAACCCTCACGGTTATGCGAATTAGATACTCGCAAACCTAGTTTACAAAAAATGATAGAATAAAAATCATGTATATAAATTTTTCTCCGGGAATGAATAGTGTTTTGTGAATAGTAAAATTTTGAAATAACCTCTCAAAATATCAAATCGACCTAAAAAACGATGAATAGTAAAATGATGAATAGTAACCGATGAATAGTAAATTCCCGAGATGAATAGTAAAATTTTCAAAGTTTGCAAAATGACCAGAAATTAAGAATTGTGACATTTTAACTAAAAATTTAAATAATAGTACAAGTATCGATTATATTATTACAATACTCTTATTGTATAATGACTTTTTTGCTCATAATATACACGTTTACTAAACATCTGTGAAAATAGATTAATGTGTTTGTACCATATAAACATCGAACAAATATTTTTTATTAATGTGTCATGTATGCTTATTTGAACGTTATTATTGTGACGGAATAATTTTAAAATGACTTTAGTCTATTCAATATTATTTAATACACTAAAATTGCGTTTTAGTTTTTAGATCATATTATTGCATACGATTAAACTTGTTTAAACGTCTAAAATGATTAACCGTGAACCGAACCGCGGATAACCACTTATTTCGGGTAACCGCATGTCCGTTACCCGCCTAACACGGTTCGGTTTCGGGTAGTAAAATGAATTACCCGCCTCGTGATAGATAGTTAAAATATCCCATCTAACCGAACCGAACCGCCCCATGAACACTCCTAATAAATACCAACCTATTTCTTTTAATAATAATAATCAAATTAATAGTAATTCCAATATAATGTCAAAAGGTCATGTGTCAATGTTACGTAGGAACGACGATTATAAAATAGATGAAAACGAAGTTCAAGTTAATCTAATTAAAAAACTGAAAACGAAGTAAACGAAATATATTATAATTTACATATAAAATATCCTTGTTACCAGTGATTATTCATTTGGTTCCTCATCAGAAGTTCATACGGATTATTATTGAACCACCTTCTACTTTTTGTCGATTGCCGTATAAAGCACACATGAACAAGGTCGATCTTGACCCCTGAAGAACAAAAGTTGACAGCCTCACGAACCCGAAAATCAGCCAACAAAGTTGAGGCAGTGGAATAAACTGATCCAAAGGTAATTAAGAAAGTGAGAAAAGTTGCAAAGGTAATTAAGAAAGTGATAGATTAACCATTAACGTGTACTGTTAAATTATGTCGATGCTGTGGGTCATGCACTCAATTTATGTTAAATTGTTTATATGTCGACAGAGGGAAAGAATCCGGTGAGAAGAAAAATTAAAATGAGTGGAATAAAAGAATTTTTAGCCACACATTTTAAGTAAGAGAGATAATTTTAAAGTGAGATACATCTACTTTTGTAAGTGTACCCATGTGTAAAACAAGAGATTACTAATAACAAATTATTTTTATAGGAGTAAATAATATTAAACAAAATAGGTTTTTAATAAAAAAGTAAAATGTACTCGAAAGGGAGGAATCAAACCAAAACACAAATTAACATGGACTATGTATTTAAATAACTACTATTTTTTATGGATGAAAGTTCATCACCAATGATTCGAGTTATCATATGCAATAAAATTTTGTTAAATGTAATTTCATAGAATTTTCAAATTACTTGTATACTGAAATTATCTGAAATAATTATTTATGTTCTAACGATTTGAATCTCATGGTGTGCTTGGTTCAAACTCGGAAAAGATAAAAGGAAGAACAATAATAATGATGCGAAAAAGGAAAAGAAAAGAAAATCATTTTCCCAATTTATTAGGTAATGACCTATTAATCACTATTAAATAATGAGTAATTGCATTATACTCTACTAAATACTCCCTCCGTCCCAAAATAATGAGTAGTTTTTTCCATTCTCTTTCTCATTCTTTTATCCCCATAACCCATACCAAGCATGTCCTCAGTTTTTTAAATGTATATTTTTAGTCAATTAAGACGGGTTCAAAGCTGGTAAGTAAGGGGGGTTCACTATAAATATCCTTGAACTGCTTATGAGAACCTTGCCATACCTCAAACCTTCATTTCTTCTCCTCTGTCCAACTGAACTTTTAGATGGAATCTATGTCCAGGTCCTTAAGCCGGGATGAAAATTACCTGACCCGGCCTACCGTTTATTCCAGAAACCTCAACACCACAAGCCACGAAGGTAAGTGTGTTCTTTTTTACTTTTGTTTTCTGCAATTAATTTTTTAGTAGCTTAATCAAGTCCAACTTTGTCGATTTTTATATATAGTCTAGAAATGAGTTTGATCCGTGAACAGTGCACTTTGTGTGCAACCGAGTCAACCTAGCTCACGGTCGTCGCACTGGTCGGCTTTGACCCTTGTTATTTCGAGGTCATATCTTATATCGGGAGTTTGACTCGATTTGGTACCCCTCTCGCAGTCTGCACGGAAAATTGTGCTTCACCTGTAAAATCCAGGTCAACTAACTGTTGCACCTCAACACTTTTTGGCGATAATTATGGGTTCAAGTGGCATTCTTTCACCCATAACCACAACTCATTCGATGAACATGGGTTTGGGCCTTCACTTAGTTTAACCCGAGCTTCATATTGATCATAGATGATCATTCGGGTCCGTGAGCAATGACAATTGCCTTATTGAGACTCGCCTTTGCTACGGCTCCGGTGGGTTTACTGACTTTCTTCTATAAAGCCATTGCCCATGAGTTGGTGACCTCATCCTTCAAATAGCGCCTCAATATTATTATCAACATTCTGACATTCATAATCAAAATCTATAAGCTTTACATGTTGACGAAAAGGTTGTTCATAACCATATATATCCAGAGCTAATTATTTATTATTGATAAGATATCTTTTGCTCATACCAGATTACCTATCGTTCGGTAAAAATTAAAAATGAAGTCAACAAAGTAACATGTTATCTACCTTTATTATAATTTGGGAGGAAGTAGCATCGGTCTTTCTTAAGTTCTACTCTACTCACTGCCGTTTCTGAGTTTACAGAGGCCCTGTGCAAAGCTTAGTTTAACAACAAAAACGAGGCCTAAAATAAAAATTAAATAATTTTCTAAAGACATAAAATAAGAAATAATCGTTTTCAAAATGCTTCGGCTAGCATTTTCGATGCAACTTCTTAAATCAAATATTTGTAGTCACTTATATATATATATATATATATATGTCATATAAATATTTTGAGGCCCTTATAGTTTGGAGGTCCTGTACGACAGAACATCTCTCACACCCTTTTATACGACTCTTGTTCTACTTCTACTAAAAAAAGCATCTAATTGCCCTGATAAATCGTAGACCTGATCCACATAGTCATCATAATAATCTTCAAGCTCATGACCGCTACCAGTTGATGCGAGAAAATTGGCCATAGGGTTATCCGGCTCAAGCACCTCCTCATCATCGCTGTCATAAACCAACACCTCCCCTACCTTAGAGAAAATGTTACCCACCTTAGTAGAAGAAATATACGGAGAAGAGGAAGAACTAGGCTTAGTAACCACCACCTGCTCCTTCTGACCGTTTCCACTCCCACCCTTAGAAGGACTAGTCACAACAGTCACACCAGATGCTAAAAAATTAGCCATATCGCTATCACTAGATGCAACCACATCTTCACTAACATGATCACCCGGATAATCAACCTTTTTTAGATGGTGACCATCATTATCCACAAGAGTAGCTTTTCCATCAATAATAAGCTTTTCAAGCTTTCCAATTTTCTCAACAATAGGAGTAGGACAAGGAATACCATTCTCATCAATATCATCCATATCAAGAGCATCAAAAGGGTTTAATGTAGCAATATTCGTCCCACTCGTACTTGCCTCATTTGAGTTTTTTTCCTTAGTAGCATCCGACTTCTTTGACACAGCTACATACACATGCTTATGTTTAGAAAGGCTAAATTTAGCCCCTTTACCCACAACATTACCACGAAATGGCTTTTTCTGAGGCATTTGAACCCCAACCTTCTTTCCTTTAGCCTTACGATTCGTAACCTCAATGAAACCGTCATCAGTCTTATCCAATATAGTAGAAGCTTTAGCTGCCCCATTATTGTCACTACGAACCGCCTCCTTAACACATTTTGGACACTTAATACGATCATGCCCAAAAACTTTACACACATCACAATGAGGAGGCGTCCATTCATATTCAACTTTAATGATCTCTGTAGTATAGCTACTATCATCCACATTAGGAATAGCCATCATAACTTCGATTAACAGTTGCATAACTTGGTAATGCCTAAATTCGATTTATAACTTTTTCTAAATAAAGGGCAACTTTACACTTGTAGAAACCACACACTTGTCCCTTAGGGGACTAAAACACTCAACCACTTTGTTGGAGACATTAATCTCACCCTCATTCCTTTAGGTGAAAGTCTCATTGGTAAAAGATACTTGATATTAGTCTTAAATTATACTCTATTTTTCCATACTTTATACAATTTTAGGGACTTAACCGAGTGGAATCAAGTTTAGGGATTTATGAATAATGGTAATGGGTGCTGATTTTTCCTAAAATTTTGGCACAAGCACATGTCAACACATTGTCCGCAATGGTTATAAAATATACCTGTTTCTATAGTTTATTTTAACAAGTTAGCGAACTTAATCCAGCCGATAATAGTTTCCAGGCTTACTCGCGAAAATTGAGAAACTATGCTGGGTTTTCTCACATGTCTTTTGGTGAAACCATTTGCAAATTTGTTGTTTTTAATTTATTGTTCTTTCAAATATAGAAAATGAATATTATATCTGACAAGAGGAAACAGTTTTGGACGGCAAATACAATGTTTTTTTGATGCTTGACAATAGTAAATGGGTTTGGACGGCGAGTCCATATAAAAGTGCATTTTCTGATTCCACTAGGAAAAGGATTTTGTTGTCAACTTCGGATGTGTTAAAGCTTTCAATTTCAATATTAGTTTGGCAAACAACAAGCATCTTTATCTTTTTTATTGAATACTCATTTTCCAACAGTCCATGAAGTATCATTTAAAATTATTATACATATTATGATTACACATACAACTACGTTTCCAAATGTTTTAATAGAGAAAATAGTTGCTACCCACAACTAATGCTCACAACTACTACTCACTGCTACTTCTTCTTAACTGCTAGTGCTACATTTGCCGAACGCACCCTTAGTCCCACGATGATTATAATAACAATAGGTTTTATATGGTGATAATAGATGCGAAGGTGCCTAAGCATCTAATTTATTTTATTTATGTCGTTAATTTATTAATACCTAACTATAGGTCACTTAATTATTTATTTGCTTTCACTTATATCAATTCCGACTATTCTTTAGCCAGACTTTAATAAAATAACAAAAATAACGCTAACTTTAACATATTTAAACAATAAAAACTAAACATGACATGTAAAGAACCTGTTCTATTCTTTGTTACGTGCATCCTTATTTAATCAAAAATATATTCGAAGGGTTTAAGTGACATTTTACATTCAAGTGATCACATCGGTGTTGTTGATATGTGAAAATTAGCTTTAATTTTGTTATTTCACAAAGTTTTGACAAAAAGTTTAACCTAGATTAGTAGAAACGAAAACAAATACATATTTCAGTACGTGGCCTATTAGTTAGTTTTAATAGATGGATACAAACCGATCATAGCTCAGTTGGTAAAGCGGAGGACTATAGTTGTTGCTGAAATCCTTAGGCCATTAAAAAAAATGTTTTAGTAGACGGACGGCCTTAATGAAAAACTTTTGTATCTTGCCTCATGTCCATTGACTTTTTATTGAACGGCGATTATTTAATTAAACTAGCAATGGGCTAGAATAGATTGCAATAATTTAGTACAAGCAAAATTAGGATTCTGAGATTCAATCAATCCAACTCAGATCGAAGTTCTACTCCTGTGAAGTATCCAAGAGTGAGAACGGATTTTATTTACTTCTACAAGAATATCTTGGCGAAGCGGTTTTTAATCGAAGCAAATTCTATTCCTATATTTCCATAATTTCCAAGTTGTGGTTAAGTTTAAGACATTATGACCGGTCAGTGTTCCCCCAAAAGGTCACCCTATTGTTATTAACTTTGCATGTTCAACCATAGGTTTGAAGTACAAAGCTGACAACATTGCTGGATGTCATAATGAAGTCAGCTCTAAGATTCAACAAGCATTCGAGCTCATAACTCTCCGTATCGATTGCTGTCTCATTCAGTTTTGGTCAACTTGTAGTGTTGGGAAAAACGAGTTACTAAAAACTGCAGATCAGCCATTTTCCCTTGGTATATATGATAGAGGACTATGCGATTATAGGAAGGAATCTGAGAGTAAAAGTTTCCATGTGGATGACAAGTATGAAGAAGTACAAGATCTTGTCCCTGTTGTACGAGTATATAAGCATCGAATGCCAGAGTGGACTTCTGATGTAACAAATTGCTATTCAAAAAACCAACCACTACAAGTTTGTGCAATTCGTTTGAATCTTCATGGATATCTAGTTTTGCCAGTTTTTGATTCTTCTACCAAGTCATGTGTTGGTGTACTTGAATTCATCACATCTTCAATATATCTTGATTGTGCTTATGAGGTTCAACAAATTCACCGAGCTCTTGAGGTTTAATTTCCACTTAATCCATCACTTTTATATTTTGTCTCATGCTGCTAACTCTTTGTGTGTGTGTCTGTGTGCATGCATCATTTGATTGTATTCTTGTTTTCATATACGCTATTTTTTATTTTATTTTATTTATTTATTTATTTTAATTGTTTTTGGTTAGGTTTAGCTTAGCTCATTTCTTACCAACTGCTATATTATTGTTGTTATCTTGCAGGCAGCAAACTTGACATCACCACAAGCATTTGATACTCCTACATCATATGTGAGTTAATTAGGATGGTAAATAGTGTAATTAACCTCATTTAATTTATTTCCGTATTATTAATTAAAACACTTAATGCTCATATACATAGGTTGACTACACACAACATGAACTAGATGAAATATTCAATATTTTGAAAGATGTTTGCAACGCTCACAAGTTACGACTTGCACAAACATGGAAAGTGTCCCCGAGGACTAGTTTTGTGGCAACCGAGAGAACTATAGATAGGACATGTAATAGCTTTAACTCTAGCTGTATAGAGAAAGTATGCATGTCAACTACTGCTCTACCTTTTCACGTTGATGACTTGAGCTTGTGGCCTTTTCGGGAAGTCTGCAAAGAGCATCACTTGATAAAATCCCATGGTGTTGTTGGGAGGGCATTATCGTCCCAAGGTTCATGTTTTTGTGCAGACGTAACCAAACTAGATGAAGTTGAGTATTCTTTGGTTCACAATGCACGCATGAGTGGGTTAACTAGCTGTTATGCCATTTACTTGCATAGCATTGAACATGATGACAGTTACGTGCTAGAATTTTTTCTACCTGTCGACATGAAAGAAGGTGCAGACCTACATAACTTGGTGCAAAAGGTGAAGATGCACCTTAAGTTTTCTTCTTTTGAATTTGGAGACCTATCGTGCACCGAAGTGATTGGTATGCAAACGGAGGTCAGTCAGTGGTCATCAGAAATGCAGCTAGATTCAAAAGATTCACCGACAGTTGGGGAGACTAATGTTAATGTCGATAGCATAAATGCTCAATATCAAAGTGCTTTTAGCAATGATGACCAGAAGAACTTGATGAAAGTGTATGTGAATGATGTCAGAAGCTATACATGTGATGTAGTTACTAAACAAAGGAGAAAGCGCATAATGGATTCTGTTACACGAGAGGCAATCCAGCAAAATTTTGGAAAGCCAATAGAGGAGGCTTCTAAAGCCCTTGGTGGTAAGCCCTTAATATTTCACGACAACAAATATGTGAAATCTTCAATGATTCTGCATAGCCAAATTAACACGTAAAAAAATCGAATAATTATTGTATTTTTGTAACTATGTAAATGTGAAAGAAGGGTGCGTGGACAACCCATTGGGGTCCCTACTGCATCTGTCCCACAACCATCATGGTAGAAGGTAAATCACGTAAATTGCAGACATGGGGCACAAAGTCCAGATATGAACCCCGTCCCAAAGCCGTCTTGGGAAGGTAAAACTAGAAAGTCTACACTTTAAAGTGTAGAGATTAGAAACTTTGAGATTGATCAAGAAATATGTTCACATCTAAAACGTGTAGAGATTTAAGTGTAGTTAGGGCGTTAGGCAATGCTATTAAGCGTGGAATTTTTTCCTGGTTCTACAAATTTAAAGTTTAAATCTTCAGTTAATAAGTTAGCATGTTTAAATTCTATATAATCCTGTGTGTGGATATGCCTATAAAACCGGGTATACTTAAATTGCTTATAGTAGGCTTTTATTGGTCTATTTAAATATCTAATTTTAGTTTTCTCTTTTGCTTTTTTATAGTTAGCCGGTCTACACTGAAGCGTGTTTGCCGTAAGCTAAACATACCCAGTTGGCCGTTACCACATCGCCGCAAAAAATGTGCTCGTTTGAGCATACATGTTGTTGTATGGCTGCTGGTAAGGGCTAAGCGGTGGAGTTGTTCAAGTAGATGTCATGGGTTTTCAGCTAAGTGGTGGATTTGTGGCAAGCATAATGCTTTTGACTCTCAATCAAAGCTGTCAATTGAAGCATATGGTTCCTCATTGATCTCAAAACCATTGGCTGTTCCACCCAAAGGCGATAAAATTCTTGAGCCACTTTATTTATCACAAACACCAAAAGAATCAGATGACTTCATACAGACCGTGAATCCCAAGGCCCCACAAGCAAGTTTTGATATGTTTCCTTCGTCCCCAAAGAAGAATGTAGCCAGAGTCTCGGTCAATATAAGGATGTTGACAGTGAAGGCAACATTTGAAAATGATATGATAAAGTTTCATTTTCCGCTTTCGCCGGGACTGCTGGAACTGAAAAACCAAGTGGCTCTAAGGTTTAAGTTAAAAGATTCCAGACTTCATCTGAAATACTGGGATGAAGACAATGATCTGATACTAATTGCTTGTGATACGGACTTACGCAACCTTTTAATGCCATTTTCTGCTACTACAGTTGGTAATAAAACAATAAAATTAATCGTCCAGATGGCTGATGCTTAACGTATATAAAAATGCTAGTAAAGGCATATAAACCAGAGTGGAATGTACTACATTATTTCTGTTTTGGTTGTAATGTTTAAAATTTATGATTTTGTACTATATTACTTCCCGCAGATTTATCAGCTATAATCACAAGACATTAAATGTAATAGTTACGATCATTATTTGTTTCCAAATACATGTAAGGTCTTTTTACTTGGTCTTTATGTATATGCAGGTTACATAAAAACAAGACAAAATTAAGCAAGAAGTTTCTAGCAAACACGGAGCAAAACTAAAGAGGCTGATGTATATACTAATTAAAAAAGGGAATAGAGTGAAATTACAGAAAGAACGGATATTCATTAAACCTTGTTCCTTCGATTATACAAGTTATTGTATCGGTATGAATGGAACCGAATGTTTGGGACAGAAACTTGTAACAGGTTATACACAAAGTATAACAATACCAAATCACTGATAGAACTTGTATACAAAAACAAAGAATTATCACTAATTGAATATGATGATCGATTGAATTAATTTGATGTTTACAGAACATGACCTATTTATATCCTATGAATCGGTGCTTTCACAAAGAGCTATACCGATTCCTATAAACAAAACGATATGACTATTCTAATACGATTATATTTGTTATCCTTGGACCCATCCCAATTACAATTTCGGTATATACCGAAATTTACTTAAAACATAACATAAATATACTCAACTACCCTTAACTTTGCTTCTATAACATTAATGGTCCAACATTCACCCCCTAATGTTATAGACAACAATCGAGTATTCTTTACTTGACTTCACAGCAATGTGGGTTCATCGTCAGTTTCATAAATGGGATGTGCTTGTTCCTCGTTGTCTTCTTCTTCCATTTGGTGCATTTGTGTGCAAAATGACCTAAGTAAAACAATGATTTATAGTGGTTTAGTCACGAAGCTCCTCTTCGCCCTACTCCACTCCTCGAGTACCCAACTCGAGAGTTACTTCACTAATCAACAAGCTCCCTTCCTGGCCGAGAAAACCATACAACGTCGCTTACATTCTTTTCCGACACTAAGCAAAATGTTGAGTACTAATCTAGCTAGTACCAATCTCACACACGATCTACCCGATCCTTGCAAATCACACAAGCTATAAGATCCTCACGATCTATACCCGATCTACACGATCAACCCGATCTTCACGATGTACATGATCAACACGATCTACCCGATCTACACACGAACAACACAAGCTTCACGAGACCTTCTTGATCTCAACAAGATCACAATGATCTACCCAATCTAACTAAACAAGATGATGGACAACTTGATATATATCTAGATACAACAAGTACGTAACAAGTGTTACGGACACACTACACTAACACTACAACATTTTGTATCTTCTTGATACGATTTGTTCTTCTCTTAGACTAGTAGAGGAATGAAGGTGATCTCTAGAATGGATGATTGGATCACTCTTAAACAAACTAAAACTCACTAAAAGATCAAAGAAAGTGATCTAAATAAAAGAGGATTAGACCAGAGAAAACTAGCCCGAAAAAAGAATTAAGTTGAAAGTGTAAAATGGTCCACTATTTATAGGCAAAAAAAAAAACCAACCGTTATAGACGGACGGTACCACTATTGATAGGCAAAGAAAAAACCAGCCGTTACCGCTAATCAATATTGTGTTTTCCAGACCCACTTGCTAATCTGGCTCTTACTGCACGTATCTGACCTACTTGCTAATCAGTTTGTGTCTCCTGATCCACTTACTAATAAGGTTCTTGCTTGCTTTGATCAAAATAATTGATCCTTTCTTGCTGATATTAAAACCCCAATGATTCTACTTTCTTGCTGGTTTGAATCAAGGGTTCTACTTGCTATTTGAACCTAAGAAAAAGCTCGAAACTTGCCATTTGAATCTTAAGGCTCGGAACTTGCTATGAACCTAAGGATTCGGTCTTGACTTGCTAAGAATCACTAGGATTCGGTTTAACTTGCTATGAACCACAAAAGGTTCGGGTTGTCTTGCTATTAACCAACAATGGTTCGGATCTTACTTCTTACGTTGTAAACCACAAGGGTTCGGTTTCTTACTTTCTTACTTTCTAACTTATTTATATAATTCTAATTCTAATACTGAAATATATAAAGTGATAGCGAAAAGCACTTAAAAAAAGATCAATTACACTCTTCATTCTTTCTTATTATTATCGACACAAAACAACCAAAACCGTTTCTTCCTTCTACAATTAGGGCTAACTTTCGATCCCCTTTTTCTTTTCTTACTACAATCGGTGGTGTGGTTGTCTGGTTCTTTTCCAAGTATGGCAGTGGTGGTTTGGTATCTGCTTTCTTCCTCTGGTCGCTACACACAAAGGTTCTAAAACAACCATTCGCCTTTTATTCTTGTTTTTCAATCGATGGCCACTTGCACTCGTTCTTTCCGGGATCGATTAACTTGCTCTGATACCACTGTTGATAAATGGCCTTCGGTTAAACCTTGTTCCTTCGATTATACAAGTTATTGAATCGGTATGAATGGAACCAAATGTTTGGGACAGAAACTTGTAACAGGTTATACACAAAGTATAACAATACCAAATCACTGATAGAACTTGTATACAAGAACACATAATTATCACTAATTGAATATGATGATCGATTCAATTAATTTGATGTTTACAGAACATGACCTATTTATATCCTATGAATCAGTGCTTTCACAAAGGGTTATACCGATTCCTAGAAACTAAACGATATGATTATTCTAAAATGGTTATATTTGTTATCCTTGGACCCAGCCCAATTACAATTTCGGTATATACCGAAATTTACTTAATACATAACATAAATATACTGAACTACCCTTAACTTGCTTCTATAACATTAATGGTCCAACTTATTAAAAGGCTGATGTCTATACTAATTAAAAAATAAAAATAAAAAATACACAGCTGAAAGATATAAAATATTCTATAACTGAGTTCTTAATGGCTAACAGTTACAAGGTTAATGTGCATACTAGCTCAAGAAATGCACAACTAAATGACGTCTCAATTTGCGGATCAGTGGCCTGGCACACACATCTACTCTATCATCGTCCTCAAGTTGATCGGAAATACTGATTTACAGCTTGAAATAGAACTACTGAAACGCAAACACTGAAAGTTAAGTATCATCATTGTTGGCTTTTCTTCAAAGGTTCTAAACCAAGCCATCTACGACACATTACGGCCTTGTAATTGGCCATGACTTAATGCGTAATAAGGTTTTGAGACAAAGTGTAATGATGTATAACAAAAGTATATGATAACACAATATGAACAAAGATAAACTAAGTACTTGATAATATGTAAATTGTTGTTTTTGTACCAAATCCTAAACATGACTCGACCTATATAAACTAAATGAAACGGTACCATGTTACCCTTGGTGAAACGTTGCAACGATTCACACTTGTAACCGTTTCTTAACTGCCTCTATCAGGCCCATAACTAACTTAACCATAATGTTTAACGGGGCGTTTGGATACAAGGATCCAACCCAATGTTTTTGCCTGTTTGACCCAAACAAATAAAGCAGTAAATAAATTGTTTTCAAACTTAACTTAACAAAACATTACAAAGGGATTACATCTCCCCCTTAATTTTTGTAAGTTAAATGTCTTCCATGGGTCTTGTTTTCTTCATGTAATGACGATGAGATCGTCTTCACTTGATGCGTTTCCCTTGCCATATCCGCTTGTAGTGCACTCCATATCTTCTTCCTTCTTGACTTTGTCATGGACATACTTGATCCTCTTCTTTGGATTCTCCTCTTGTGTTTCCTCTATGTACACGCTAGTCTTTGCATCACCACATGGTACATCTCCGACCATATTTAACCGTGGCTCTCCATGCCCTACCCTACGTGCTACCTCATAGTACACTTTAACCAATGCTATGTACTCTCGATAGCATTCCTTTACATTATGCCCATCTTCCCAAGTCAATCCCAAAGGAAGTGCAATATCACCCCACAAATCATTAAACGACACATTCATGGCTTTCATCTTTGTTCATTTCCAAATCCTCCATTCCTTTTATTAGCGAGCACTCGTCACTAGGATCAAGCGACTTATAGTATCCTTCCATAAATTCTTGATGATCTTTGATTGCTTCCTCATCACCCTTGTCCACGGCTTCCTCTTCTTTGTCAAACATGTATTTGATTTGACACGTACCGTCTTTACAAGTCACACTAAACCTTGATCCTCGAGTTGCTTCATACTTAACACATTCATTGTGATTTCTGGCGTATACAGTACGTTAGGAATCACAATTTCTTCTTCCTTATTATCAATAATTGCCTCGCCGACTCCGTAGGCAATAATAAACTTCCTCACGTTCTTATCTTTTCCCACCACTTTGAATTGGTTTAGCACGCGCTTGAACAAATATCTTGAGGGAGTCATATGCTTAGCATGAGATTTGCTAACATACCAGATATTGTTCCAGTTTCCTTGGTCCATTCCTCTTATCATGTAATCGGTTTCAACATGAATTTGTTCCGGCCAGTTGAAAGCTTCTTCCATGTATGCCTTGTTCTCCATGGGTTTCTCTGACTCGATATGCTTTTTGTTTTTGCAGTTCCAATAGAAGTGCCCTTTGACTTTACACAGATAACATCGAGACCTTTTTTCTTTTCTGGAAGTTGTATTGATCTTCCCTTGAAAAGTGGGGAACGGTTGGGAAGGGTTAAGAGCGGTTGAGTTTTTTGAGGTATTAAAAGATATAACTTCCTTGAGTTTATCTTTTAATAGTTGTTTCCCATAATTTGATAACCGTTTCTTCTTCTCTTCCTTTTTGTAACCATCGCCCGTCTCCCATCGTTGTAGGAACCTTCTGTTTAGCGTGACCCTTGTGTCTTCCCTAGATGACTTGTTCCATGAATCGAAACGTGGGCTCTCGTACCAATGTTGGCTTTTCTTCACAGGTTCTAAACCAAGCCATCTACGACACATTACGGCCTTGTAATTGACCATGACTTAATGCGTAATAAGGTTTTGAGACAAAGTGTAATGATGTATAACGAAAGTATATGATAACACAATATGAACAAAGATAAACTAAGTACTTGATAATATGTAAATTGTTGTTGTTGTACCAAATCCTAAACATGACTCGATCTATATAAACAAAATGAAACGGTACCATGTTACCCTTGGTGAAACGTTGCAACAATTCACACTTGTAACCGTTTCTTAACTGCCTCTATCAGGCCCATAACTAACTTAACCATAATGTTTAACGGGGCGTTTGGATACAAGGATCCAACCCAATGTTTTTGCCCGTTTGACCCATACAAATAAAACAGTAAATAAATTGTTTTCAAACTTAACTTAACAAAACATTACAAAGGGATTACAATCATCCCTAATTATCCTAGATTCAACTGTTGGGGAAGTGCATTCACAAAAGTTGTTCTTTTTGAGCTCTACAATATTGCTTCACCCCTCGAGCCTTGAATCCCGGATTTGAGGATATGATCTGCTCCTGGAATCTCATTTGATTTCAGTTTGCTGTCATTTTCGGTAGGCTCTGTTCATGCTTCCTTATAGAAGACCGTGCCAAAACTGCGAGTTTCAGTCCAAGTGTCACTTAGAGACAATGCACTCAAACCTCGCAAAAGAAGGCCTGATTAAGCATCGAAGATCTGATTGTCGACCGGCTGAACAAATAATTTAATTAGAGCCCTGGAGTCTGGGGGCTCAGAACTGCTCAGTATTGCCTGAGATATGTCATTGTCACAAAGAATTAATATCATGTCACCATCTTCATCCCTATATGTTAGTCTAAAACTATCATGCTTAATCTGAAACCTTGTTGCAATCAGCTCCTTCAGCTTTACTAATCCATCTAAAATGTAAAATGGAAACTTTACGGTATTTTTTTCATATATTGCCTTAATCACCACATTTTCCACTCTGTTTGCAACTATAGTCTCATCAGGAGGATTTGTACGAGTGGAATTTGCATGTTTACCCTTTTCAGTTAAGGTGGCAGGATCAAGAGTTATAGTTGTTGTACCTAATGGTTCACTGGGAACCCCCAAAACCGGTGCAAGTGAACCGTCAGATGTATGGACTACTATATCTGTTTGATCCGACTTCATAAGCAAATCAGACTTATCGGTGCCAATCTTATATGGCCACCTTGCTATACCACGTTCCCTGCATATGCGCTTTAATGTAGATCTGCTAACTACATATATACAAAGAAACGGTGAGAATATTAAAATGACAGCACAAATACAAACAGCACCTATGATCAACAAACTCACCATTAAGGATGGCCGCAGCCTCGTCCATTGGCTTGTCAAAATGTTTCTTGATTTCCACCAAAGTAATTGAACTCTCAGATCTCTTCCTTTTTCTCTTTTTCCGTACTGTCCCTGGATTAGTATCAAAAATTTCAATCCTGTGCTCCAGAAAAGGAGCAATACTTTGACTTGTTCCCACAGCGAGAGAGTTAGATGGCTCAATTTCAACATTTTCCTCTTCCATATACTCTGAATCTTGATGGGCCTCTTTTTCAGTTAATAAGGTTATAGGCAAAAGTGGAGTATCAAGGTCCCAACTCAAAATAGGATGTCCTCCTATGACCTGTGGAGCTGACATGACATCGAATTGCATACAAGAAGCATTTTGAATCTGTTGCTTCACTGAGTTCATCAACCTTTGTACGTCTGCATCGTCATTGCTATTTGTTGGCAAAAAGAACTCTACAACATATGCAACACCTAATTCAAGACTCGTTATATACATAGTTAAACAGCTAGTTAGCCCACTCACGTGGGCAAAGGTGACCAAAGGGTAATTGTCTTCATCTAGTTCTGTAACATCTCTACAAAACCATGAACCGCGAGATAAGAATGATCTCCCAACAACTCCTTGACTATTTTCCAAGTGTCTCTCTCTGCAGGATTTAAAGAAATCCCATGTGGTTAAGTCTCGAACATAGAATGGTAAATCATACGTTGACAAGCAGTCTTTCCCTATACAGCTTCTGTTGAAGCTACTACAACTATGTTCTATATTTCCAGAATTAGCCACAAAACTAGCATGTCCAGACAGGGCCCATGTCTGAGCTAGAGGTAATTCTTGATCGTCACAAACTGCCTTCAAAACCTTTAAGATTCCATCCAGTTCTTGTCGCCTTCTTTCATCTGCAACCTGCATCAACTTTTAATATGAGACCGACCCGCAAAAGGGGAAAACACATACATAATTACTGATGGCCATATGGGCCGTTAGGGTAATGGGTTAAAACAAGTTTAGGCGGGCCAGATTGACCCACAAACACTGTTTGTCCATTTCTTATAGTGTTTCATGAAGAATTATGTGTGATGACAAAAATATATACTATATTTATTATCGTGATAATTTATATTTCTGTAAGAAACTTCTCTGGAGGTTGTACGATAATTTAAAGTGACTTTCAACTAGTTTGACCAGTTCCTCTTCTTACAAAAACAGTCAACCTAAAATAAATGGGTTGAAGTTGCGACCTCTGATATACACACACGCGCACAAAAACTAAGATAAGGTGATCAGTTACAAGGAACGGAACTCACACAGAAAGTAGGATCCTCAAACACGCGTGGAGACTTGAGATTCTGATTCTGCCATGTTGAAAAATTTAACAAGTGAATGAGAATACGGATATAAGTATGCATGCATGCAATAACGTAATAATATAGTAGTAGTAGTAGTAGTAGTAGCAGCTAGTAAGAGTGCACCAACCTTGAGTGCTCTTGAGACTTCTTGAACCTCAAAAGCATAATCAAAATAATTGGATGATGTTATGATTTCAAGTACACCTACACAAGAATCACCACTAGATTCAAATACAGGTAAATCAATATATCCATATTTATTGTCCCCACCGTCTACATCCAAACTCCATTCTGGCAATTTTTGGCTATAAACACGACCTGGTGGACGTAGTTCTTCTGTATCCTCTACGTCCACAACAATTGCATGTAATTCAGACTTCAACCTAAATGAGTAGAGCCCTTCATCAGCCCCACCAACACCAAAAGGTTGGTCCCAAGTTGTTAGCAACCACCGGTTTCGGACAGCAACAGGTGACCAAAACTGAACAAGCACTCCCTTGTCACGGAATCTAAAATCCTTGAGTGCAGATGTGATTCTTTCCTTCATTGTGTTTGGGTCTATAGTATTTGGTTCGACCATCATACTAGAGAAACCTACAAATCGGAAGTAGGTTATTGTTATTGATAAAATAAAACTAGTGCATAAGTTCCTGTAAGTGGTAGAAGTATGAAAGTAGGTTGCTGTTTTAAGCAATTAACTGAATTAGAATCAAAGGTACAAATATAAAAAGGGTGGAGGAATGAGACTGAAAGAAGTAACGACGACATGTGAGGATAACTTGGCGGTGGAGCACGATCTACTTGGAACCTTCAGGGTTGACCAAATGTGCTACTAAACTAATTATTGCGACTTTAATCATAATTATAAACAGTTTTGTACTTCCTAATCTGATTTTGATGGAAAAATCAAACAATATGAAGGAATAACAAGTTGTTGCAAGACAATTAATTCTATACGAAATGTATGCAAACACCTACCTAACCTTAGATTTAATCAACTGATTATATAATTTGATTTTCAAAGTCAGAATAAATTACCTCCAAAACACACCATCCATACACCCCTTCTTGTTAGAACTTGTATATATAGTTTGGATTCGTTATGGTAACACATAAGCTTGATGAGTTACTTCTGCTATTGCCAATTGGTTTCAAAATGAAACCCCTATCATAACATGACTTCGCTCAACGTCAAGGATGACTCCGTGTCGCATGGAATATTTATCGTACAACGACAAAAAATAGCTTATATTATATTGACTAAATTACACCGTTGGACACTCAGCTATTTCAAATTCTTGCGTTTAGTCCCAAGATCGATGAAATTACACCCGTAGTCCCCCAACATATTGATTTAGCTCGTTGAGGATCCAAAACCCTAACACTCATTAAAAATCTCGTTAGCTACAAGGGCTTTATCGCCTTTTCGACATTTCTTGTCCAAACACCCTATAACACCAATAGTCCCTAATAGTCCATGACATTTCCTATTATCTAATTCAAAAAAAAAAAAAAAAAAAAAAAAAACCTCTAACGCAAACAATCCTCTTCTTCAACCTCTCATCCATCACCACCACCACCATTACCAGTTATATCAAATTAAAAACTTACAAACAAACTTCTCAACACAAATCTTTCCAAACTCACCATTCTTTTTCAACCTCCAACCCCATCACCAGCGTCACCACCATACCCACCACCATCATGCCGTCACTATTAAAAATCTCATCATCTTCATCTTTTAAAATAAGTACTCGCTTATATATAACCCACTTCTAAAAACAATAATAAATGATCATATTTCTCATGTAGGCAAATATTTGATTCGTTTTCATCCGAACTCTTGTGGACCCGTGAACAACTGGTTCAGTTTAGCACCTCAACTGCTCAAACTGACAAACATTATAAATAGGTCATTAGTTTTCTATACTCATAAGTCATACAACTTTTATTTCAATAAATAGACTAGAAAGACCAACTCTATGAACCTGGTCAACAGCGAAAGCTATACAATGCGTTTACATAATGAAAATAGTGAGGCAATTGCATATATACCCACTAAAACTTGCATATTTGTATATATACCCAAAACATGCTTAACTTGCATTATACACCATGCATTGAAAACTTGTATTTTGGGGAAATATGCAAGTATTTAAGTTTTAGTGGGTATATATGCAATTCTCCCATGAAAATAGTCGACTGTAAATTTGGCTATTGATTTTAATTAGTTTGTACTTGTATCGTGCAAGTACTTAAATATCAAACACGAAGCTAAAGTTACATACCCTTATTAGCAGTTTGGCGGTGTCAGCTTTATTAAATGTTTAGGTACATATTTCGGAGCATTCATAAAGAGCTTTTGCAAGTCGCCCAAAAAGATTATATAATCTATGGTTGTACTTGCTTCATATGAGCCTAGTAAAGAACCATGGACGTGCTTTTCTAATTAGGCGTATCCTTATGACAACAAAAACAACCGGAAGATATTTTTGGTGATGAATTGCTATAATCGATCAATACATATTCCAAAGTCGGTTAGCTTTTTGAAGTATGAACCTTAATGGCCAACAAATGTGTGAGAACACATATTGTTGAGCATTTGTAAGGCCACGCAAACAGGTGTTACATTATAGATGAAAAGGCAAATACAGGCGACAAATGTCCATTTCTAAATAAGTGGAGATATGGCGTTACTTGCATTTTCGGACCACAAAACAAGTCATATTATATAGAAACGGTGGCCTAAGTTGTTATTGTTTTTAGAAGCGGTTTATATATCACTAAGTATTGGTGGTGATGGCGTTTGGAGGTTGAAAAAGAGTAGTGATGTAGAAGGGGTATTTGGCTTAATGTTTAGATGCGGTTATGAAAAGATTTGTATTGTAAGAGTTTGTTTATAAGTTTTTAATCTAATATAAATGGTAACGGTGGTGGTGGTGGCGGTGGCAGTGGATGAGAGGTCGAAGAAGAGAAGTGTTTGGATTAGAGTATTTTTTTTATTTTTTATTTTTGTGAAATATAATAGGAAATGGCAGGGACTATTGGTGTTCCAAGGTGTTTGGACAAGAAAAGCTGAAAAGACGAAAAAACCTTGCGGCTAACAAGATCTTTAACTAGCGTTAGGGTTTTGGATCCTTAGCGAAACAAAATCAAAATGTTGGGGACTACCGGTGTAATTTTGTCGATCTTAGGACTAAACCCAAGAAATTGAAATGGCTTAGGGACCAATGGTGTAATTTAGTCTATTATGTTTCTTTTACACTAATCAATAATGGTATATAAAATAAAAAATGTGAGGTAGTACTGGTTGGAAAGATATGTGAGGTTCAGGTTAAAATCTTATCTGTTAGACTGTTACTACTATACTACTACGTATTTGTTTCGGCAAAAACAAAGTGTATCAACTGATCTCATCCATAAAAGATGGATCCAAGTAGTTGTTCTAACACCATAAATTTTGAGCTACAGAAGCTTCATTGACTTTAGGAAAACACTATGAATTACAAATCATGTTTATAATAACTACATAAGATGAAGAAAAAGAAATCACGTACTTGGAGGAGGAGGTGACTCTGGCCCATATATATCTCGAGCTCCGAAAACATAAAGAGGTGTCAAGTACCTTCGATCTTCATTATATTCTTCTTCTTCTGGTATTGCAACATCAGCTGTAGGATTGACAGGTTGATATATACAAGGATATCTCAGTTTCATAGTATCCAATACATCTGAATGACTATGTCCTGCAGTCAAGTCGAAAGAAACCTTCTTTTGTCTCTCCATTATTATCCTCTTGCTTTTCCAAATATGCAGTTTACGTTTTAGGGACTACCTACCTGACTATATATTACTGGCATGTAATGAACCTTCCTGCAAGTGACCTGGTCCATAAAACAAACATATTTCCACCCTGTACCACTAACAGGCTTTTATGTGTTCAGTATTTTAATCGTTCTCTCTTTCGTTGCATGTTCTATTAACGCGTAATGCTTTGACTTATTCCTTTTAGCAAGAAAATAAAAAGACTTGACTCTTGACCCTTGACCCTTGACCCTTTTGATCCCTTAATTTGTTTACAAGATAATATAAAGGATTTACGAGTTTTGTCCTTCTGGTTTAGAGTATTTCAGTTTGGTCCTTAAGTTCCACATTAGTAGCTTCAGCTAACAAGACTGGTCCCCCATGTTATCAACCATATATATTTTATTTTTTATAGTTACATAAGTTATACCAAGTGGTCATGACTTATTTTTTTTATAGCTCGTGGGGGAGACCTCATCAACCACTACCTTTAATATCTCTGTTTTTAAGGTTTTGGAGTTTGAATCATTTTTTAGAACTAAAAGCAAAAATAAAAACAAAGGTAGGATCAAAGAGCGGAATCAAGTCACATGTTTCCAGATTCCTTTGCTTGTGGGGCCTAGCCCTTAAAGCTCTGCAATAATAAGTTATTAAGACATGCACGATTGCTGATATAGGAGGTATACAAGAGTCTTAATGCGAAACACAAGCTTTGCAGTCGATGTAAACTATTGAGCTTTCTAATTTGGTGAGATGACAGTTCACTTTGATTTTGTAAGTTACTCCAAAGAAGTACAAACACAAAAATTGCTAGCTCGGCCGGCTTGGTCCACTTATACTTATATATAAACGGTTGTAAAGATACAAGCTAACGGTAACCGGACAACTTTAATCTGGACAGATTGACACTCTTTTGACCTCAATCAATGATTGAATGACTTCATGAGAAGCCACTTAGAAAGTGTTTTGGTCAACTAGTTACGTAGTATTATTTCGTTTGATATTTGGGCAGTGAACATTGTTGTCCACTTGTATTAGCTTTTTCTTTGGATAGCGACGGACATATTGTTATAAATTCATTTGACTCCATTAAACATGTAAGCCGGCTAAGAGTAGCTTCACTCCTGGGCCGAATCGCCTCAACCCTGGGCCACTCCCTCGAACCATCCTCTGCTGCTCTGAATGACGGAAACCTATCCTTCCACAAAATGACAATTCTCACCAACTTAAACCAAAAAATCGACCATCTTGTAACACTGAAATGGCGATCCAAAACTTTCACTGCGAGAGTAATTGAAGACAACATAGATTGGCTCCCACCTTTCTTAGAGTCTACTGACGAAGAAGAAAGCATAAGTTCCATGGATGCCGGAATTTTTTCAAACTTTGCCGAAGACCTCCCACATTCCCCTGGAAGGCAGCCTGGCCTTGGAACTCCAAAAGGCGATATTAACTCCCACACGGAGCACAACACCACTAACACAAAAACTTTCTCTGACAAAACTAACCAAGAGTCAAATCAAGACAAACAACCACCACATACCCCACCCCCACCCCCACCCCAAACCACCAACCTTAACCAACTAAATCCAACCCCAAGTCACTCCAGGAAAAGACCACAACAACACTCCCCCACGCAATCCTTGACACCTTTCATGCAAATTGACTTAAACTCACCTCCCGCAACCCCTATGAACCAAATCCCTCACCCGCCACCTCTACACAACACTGCTCCGGCGGAATTACACCCCAAATTTTGTCTCTCAACAAGACAAATTCCAGCCCCCATTCCCTTCCAGTCCCTCAACTCTCTTGATGAACAGCCACAAGCGCTCGAGCATCAATTAATCAACACCGATTCCAACCCTTCCATGGGAACAAACAATGAAGCAATACTCCCTCAAAGTGACCAGCTAGAACCACGCCCATCACATATCCCCTCACCACCACAAAATCCAACCTCATCTCAAGCCCCCGCCATTTTTTTCTCAACCTCAAGACACCTCATCTACAACAGATCCCTCAATCGCCATTACAGATGAAGTGAACAACACTATGACAGTTGGTGCTTGTATCGGAATTCAACTCAATGGTTTCGAATCACATGTGCGGGATCTTGTAATCCGTGACCGAGATCAAAATGTTGATCAATGAATTTCTTAACTCTTAACACACTACCACATTTACCACTTTCCCCATCGCTGTTTTCCCCGGCGACAATTGTCGCTGGGGAATCCTCACTAAACGACAAAAATATATCCTACGTGGCACGAAGTCTCGTAGAAAAGTCAGCAAAATTATCTCTCACTTTTCCCCGGCGACATGTCGCCGGGGATTCAACGATAATATTTTGACCGAATATTTCATGGTAAAACGTGGCGGGAAATTTTCCGCTTACGTTTCCCCGGCGACATGTCGCCGGGGATTCTTTTGTTTATTAAAAAAATTCGTAATTAGTGTTAATATATCTTAACGTGGCGTAAAAGCAGCGCCGGATTCTCTTGTTTATTAAAAATTCGTAATTTTGCATGCCATATTTAATTGGATCAAGAAGCCAAACGATGCATAGTTGAATGTGTTTTATAAATCTATGATTCACCAAAATTACTCTCCCAATATTTTTCTTAAATTGGGATGAAATGGAGTGATAAAATCGTATTCTTTTGAAGTCGTTAACAACATAAAGTAATTAAATTGAACATCTAATGTGTAACCATAACATACCGACTCATCCGTTGAACGTCTAATGTGTAACCATAACAAACTGACTCATCCGTTGTAACCATAACAACGACTCATCCCTCCAATGTGTAACCATAACATATCGACTCATCCGTTGAACGTCCAATGTGTAACCATAACATATCGACTCATCCGTTGAACGTCTAATGTGTAACCATAACATACCGACTCATTCGTTGAACGTCCAATGTGTAACCATAACATACCGACTCATCCGTTGAACGTCTAATGTGTAACCATAACATACCGACTCATCCGTTGAACGTCTAATGTGTAACCCTAACATACTGACTCATCCGTTGAACGTCTAATGTGTAACCATAACATACCGACTCATCCGTTGAACGTCTAATGTGTAACCATAACATACCGACTCATCCGTTGAACGTCTAATGTGTAACCATAACATACCGACTCATCCGTTGAACGTCTAATGTGTAACCATAACATACCGACTCATCCGTTGAACGTCTAATATGTAACCATAACATACCGACTCATTCGTTGAACGTCCAATGTGTAACCATAACATACGACTCATTCGTTGAACGTCTAATGTGTAACCATAACATATCGACTCATCCGTTGAACGTCTAATGTGTAACCATAACATACCGACTCATTCTTTGAACGTCTAATGTGTAACCATAACATATCGACTCATCCGTTGAACGTCTAATGTGTAACCATAACATACCGACTCATTCGTTGAACGTCTAATGTGTAACCATAACATACCGACTCATTCGTTGAACGTCCAATGTGTAACCATAACATATCGACTCATCCGTTGAACGTAATGTGTAACCATAACATATCGACTCATTCGTTGAACGTCTAATGTGTAACCATAACATACCGACTCATTCGTTGAACGTCTAATGTGTAAGCATAACATACCGACTCATCCGTTGAACATCTAATGTGTAACCATAACATACCGACTCATCCGTTGAACGTCTAATGTGTAACCCTTACATACTGACTCATCCGTTGAACGTCTAATGTGTAAGCATAACATACCGACTCATCCGTTGAACGTCTAATGTGTAACCATAACATACCGACTCGGGTGTTGAACGTCTAATGTGTAACCCTAACATACGGACTCATCCGTTGAACGTCTAATGTGTAACCCTAACATACGGACTCATCCGTTGAACGTCTAATGTGTAACCATAACATACCGACTCATCCGTTGAACGTCTAATGTGTAATCATAACATACCGACTCATTCGTTGAACGTCTAATGTGTAACCATAACATACCGACTCATCCGTTGAACGTCTAATGTGTAACCATAATTATTCTTCGGTGAATCATAGATTTATAAAACACATTCAACTATGCATCATTTGGCTTCTTGATCCAATTAAATATTGCATGCAACATTTTGATGTAATATGTTCTTGTTCCTCTAGCCCGTTACTAGATTGTAAATCCCCCTCCAGACCGCGTACGCACCGGTTGCTGGGCAAGCTTCATTAACAAAGGTAAGAATTTCCGAATTATTGTAATACAAGCATAAATTTGATACATATTTATGACTTTTATCACTAACTTGATTTTGCAGGCAAAGGTAAACAAAAGCCCAATTTGGGCGGCAGGGCGGTGAATACACGCGACAAGACCCGAACCTTTCATTTGAAGGCAATCGCAGACGAAAAAGGTCCCGTGTCGATCACTTTTGAGGTGGGTGACAAACAAACCTTAAAGCCTCTCGGCCCCCATGCGGCTCATTGGTCTAACTACATCGGGGAGGTCGTTAGGAAGGTGCCGTTTTACTACCCTTCTTGGGAGAAGGTCCCGAAGGAGAAGAAGGCGGGAATCATTTCAGATATTGGGTTCAGTTATCCTTTTATGTTTATTTCATTATCGTGTTCATTTATTTAATTGTGTATATTTATCTAAATTCGCTTATTTATTTATATCATATAAATAAATAAACAAATTTAAATAAATATATAAATTATATCTCTATCTCTGTTTTAGCTTTGTTGTATATGATTGCAGACCCTGTTTGACCTAAGGCCGCACATGGACTCCTCCCCTGGCCCCGGATCTCGAAGGCATAAACTTCGACCTTGCAAAAAGCCTACAATACTAACAAGGCTTCTTTCAAGGCCAAACATTGGAAGGTAGACCCCACCACCGGGGATTACGATGCGGAGGCGATTAGGCGGCACGTCGAGGAAATTACGGGTGATTGGGATGAGTACATTAAGTTTTGGAATGATCCCAAGAACATTGCTCGAGCCGCTACAAATCGGCTTAACCGGCAAAAGAGCAAGGTCATATCTAGACAGGGGATCCCATTTGTCTCGCCTTCGAGATGATATGGTAATAAACATTATAATTATTTTACATGCATATATACATATATATATATATATATATATATATATATATATATATATATATATATATATATATATATATATATATATATATATATCTGATTATACGCTTTGGTGTGTTGTGATTTGTCGTTTTAAAAATTATTCATCTTATATGCGTGTGTATGTATGCAGTGCATCAGAGACTCATGAATACCCGTCACTCATCGACACTTTTTGGCGAACACATACTGTTGGTGGGGTATTCCCTAACGATGAGGACCGACGGATATATGTAAGTTTTGTTTCAAAACACACTTTAATGAATTATCGAGATATAATGTAGCAACCCGACTAATATATTTACTATCTTGTGTTTTTGTCACTAGATAGGACGAGATGAAAAAGCTTGAGGCCACGGGTCAATACACGGAGGATCAAATCAATGCGTTGGCAAGAGGGGGTAAGATTCGTGGGCATATTCCGGTGTGGGTCGCAGTATTGCCATCACGGGCCACATCCGGGCCAAGTATGCCGCCCGTGAAGTCGGTCACCAAAGATGTAGGCTTTATCATGAGTCTCCTCGAAGCGGTTTACCAGTACTGTGCGGATATGTTTAGGGAGTATGACTCGGGTGGTGCTAGCGGGAGTGGTGGGTGTGGTGATGACGAGGAGAATGGCGATGATGAGGATAACAACGTGAGAGGTAGTTGTGTTATATATTATTAGTATGTTACATTGGTACTAGCTTTTGGTAGTTGTGTTATATATTATTAGTATGCAACATTGGTACTTTAGGTAGTTGTGTTATATATTATTAGGTTCATCTTGGCGCCATTTAAACACTTGTTTCCCTATCTATCAATGCACATATTGACTTTTGAGTCGTGTTTATGTAAAAGTTGTGATTTATTTGTATTGCGTTGATCCGTTATATGGTATTTGTGTTTTGGTACAAGTTGTGGCGAGTCTATACAGGTTTTGGTACAGGTTTATTTGGTAGATTTTTTCCGGAAAAATTCCGGAAAAAATCTGAAATCGCAAGACTGCAGGTGCATTAAAAAATGCAGACCTTTCGGCAGTGCGCCGGGGATAACACACACTAAACGTTGACAAGTCAACGAAAAGCGAGGTTTCCCGACATATGCGGGGATAGTAGGCTAACTCATTGACTTGTCAACAAGTAACCATAGTATCCCCGACATGTCGTAGGGGATAGTTAATCTCTATAATTAAGCGTCTTAATCATTTTGCTTAATTCGACTATTCCCCAGCGACATGTCATTTGGGGATAATGTGCCACAGTGGCACAACTTCTTTGACCGAAATTTGAGTGGGACCCACGTCGTGTCGCCGGGATTGTCATTTGGGGATACAATCCCTTACGAGACTTCCCCAGCTAGGATTCCCCAGCGACATGTCGCTGGGGATAACTTTCCCCAGCGACATGTCGATGGGGATAACTTTCCCCAGCGACATGTAGCTGGGGAAAGTCCCCATATGTCGCTGGGGTAGACAGTGAATGTTGTAGTGACATCCGTGGAATCAAAGAGAAAGGCAAACCAGATTGGGTCAAACAGTTGAAAACCAATCACCGCATCAACTTTATTTGCATCCAAGAAACCCATAGACAAGATGGTGTAAGTCTATCCCCTCACCTATTCTGGGGTAACCACAACTTTGATCACGACTATGTTACTTCATCTGGAAGTGAAGGTCGATCAGGAGGTCTCTTAAACCTCTGGGACCCCTCCATTTTTTCCCTCACAAATGCTGCAAAATCAACACATTATCTTCTCTCAACTGGCCACATTAATGGCATTGCAACCCAGTGCAACATACTCAATGTCTATGCGCCCCAGGACCCTAGAGCAAAAGAGCAGTTATGGGATGAAATCACCAATCTCATATCTTCAACCCATGGCTTATGGATCGTTTTAGGCGATTTCAATGCAGTACGCCACCCATCCGAGCGCAAAGGTTCGCAATTTAATAACTCCGTGGCAACTGCTTTAAACAACTTCATATACGATGCACGGTAAGCTTTTTACTTATGTATCGGACAATGGCAATAAAAAAAGTAAGATTGATAGAATACTTGTGTCTCCTGACTTCATGAACCTCTGGCCAATGGCATCGCTCACTGTTCTTCCTCGCTCACTTTCAGACCACCGCCCTCTAATCCTAAACACCACAGTCACCGATTTTGGCCCACCCCCTTTAGGATTTTCAATTCTTGGTTTCTCAAACCAGGCTTTGACGACCTTGTCACCAACTGCCTAAACACATGTATTGCTTTTGGTCGCCCTGACCAAAACCTTCACTTCAAACTAAAGAGCCTAAAAGCCAAAATCAAACAATGGATCCACCTCTTCAACATCCAACAAAACCAGCAAAGATCCACCCTAACAGCTCAACTAGAGTCTCTCGACGATATCATTGATGAAAGGGATTTTACAGATGATGAATTAACCAGGTGGTTTGAAACAAAAGAAAAACTCCAGGAATTAAACCAATCTAGACATATGGATCTCATACAAAAATCTATGGCGAAATGGATCAAAGATGGAGATGAAAACTCCTCCTTTTTTCATGGATACATCAACAACCGAATTGCCAAGAATAGGATAAGTGGCCTCGAAATTAATGGCACATGGCATACAGACCCGCCTTCAATCCGTGAAGAAGCCCTTCAGTTCTTCAAAAACAAATTCGCAGAAGCAATGAAAGAGAGACCCAAGATCATATGTTCTGGTCTTAAAACTCTTTCCATGGAAGACTCAAATATGCTTACCTCTCGCTTCACAATGAACGAGATCACCAGAGCAGTATGGGACTGCGATACTGATAAAGTCCCAGGCCCAGATGGATATAATCTTGGTTTCATAAAGCGATACTGGGAGATATTGAAATTGGACTTTCTTAACATCCTATTGGACTTCCACCGAACGGGCCTTATTAGTCATGGATGCAGCTCATCACACATTGCCCTCATACCCAAAACCAGCTCAATTAAAGCCCTAGGCGACTTCAGACCCATCACCCTGATAGGATGTATCAAAAAGGTTATTTCAAAAATCCTAGCTAACCGCCTCAAGACTGTAATCAGCAAAGTAATCTCCCCAACTCAGTCAGCCTTCCTCTCCAACCGCAACATACTAGATGGGCCTCTCATACTCAATGAAATAATTGGTTGGCTGAAGAAAAACAAACGAGAGGCATTCTGTCTTAAGATTGACTTTGAGAAGGCTTTCGACACTGTAAACTGGGAGTTCCTCATCTCAATAATGCAACAAATGAACTTCCCAGATTGCTGGTTAAAATGGATTAAAGGCATTCTATCCTCAACCCGCTCCACAATTCTCATAAATGGAAGTCCCACTGCCGAGTTCAACAGTGAAAAAGGAGTACCCCAAGGTGACCCTCTCTCGCCTTTTCTATTCATCATCGCAATGGAAGCCTTCTCCAATGTTATCCAGCAAGCTGCTACCTTAGGCTTCATTGCCAGGATCAAACTTCCCAACTCTGGCCCATGTATTACCCACCTGCTTTATGCCGACGACGCAATTTTCGTTGGCACCTGGTCCCAAACCCACCTTGAAAACATTGCAAGAATCATGCGGTGATTCTATCTAACCTCCGGATTAAAGATTAACCTCCAAAAATCGTGCCTCTATGGCATAAACCTAGAACCTAATGCCACAAACATCTCGACCAGAATCCTCAATTGCAAGTCGGGCCAATTCCCAATTACCTACCTCGGCCTCATTGTTGGTGCCAACATGAACCTGATTATAAACTGGTCCCCGGTAATACAAACCTTTGAAAACTGCTTATCCAAGTGGAAAGCCTCCACCCTCTCGATAGGTGGAAGAATCACCCTCATCCATTCTGTGCTTGACAGTTTTCCTACACATTACTTCTCGTTGTACACGGCCCCGGAAAGTGTGCTCTCCAAACTGGAATCCCTTCGTAAGTCTTTTTTCTGGGGGTCGGATTCAAACAGGAAAATCCCATGGGTTTGTTGGGAGCGAATTACTGCTCCTCTCGACTCGGGCGGGCTTGGGTTTGGCGATCTCAAAACCAAAAACCTCTCACTTTTATCAAAATGGTGGTGGCGTTTTCGTGTGGATTCTAACAGCCTTTGGGCCCGTGCGATTACTGCCATCCACCTCTCTCCCCGGATTTGCACTCCCATTCCACATAAATCTGCTTTGTCCGGAGTGTGGGCTAATATTGCAAAGCTCAACTCCCACTTAAGCAACTTTAACCTCTCTTTGCTTAGCATGATTACAGATAAGGTCGAAGACGGTTCCTCTATCCGATTCTGGATCGACGTTTGGATGGGTATCGAGCCACTATGCTACACCTTCCCTGGTCTCTTCAAGCTAGAGAAACACAAAGGATGCTTTATCAAGGAGCGATGTACCGGTAATGGAATCTACTCAAACTGGGAATGGAATTGGATAAAAACCCCCGACGACCGCAACAGAACTTCACCAATACCAGGCAATGCTCTCACATATCCACACTCTATCCCTGTCTGACTCGCGAGACTCTTGGACATGGAATCACGACCCAACTGGAGTTTTTAACACCAAGTCCATGAAATGCCGTCTACAAGCTGCCTCCTATGGCCCAAAACGTTGGGCCTTTCCTTGGAACTCCCTAGCACCCAAAAAGGTAAACATATTTGGATGGCGTCTAGAGATGGACCGATTACCAACTGCTGATCTTCTCGCACGAAGGAACATCCCATTAACAACAACCAACTGCCCATTATGTAACAACTTTGAAGAATCCTCCGAGCACCTGTTTCTACACTGTTCTTTTTCCAGCTCTCTTTGGAGTTACCTGCTCACATGGACAAAAATGCCACTGAACAAACCGTCATCGACCCGCGAGCTGCTCAATCTACATAACGACCCAACCATTGCTCCATCGATGCGCAAACTACTCCAACTAACCATATTAGCTTTGTGCTGGATCATTTGGAAAACACGCAACGACCGAATCTTCTCCAACAAGCCTCCATCATATCGTTTTGCAACAAAAGAATTGAAGACCACAAGCTTCCTTTGGTTATCAAATCGATCTAAATCGTGCCACATTGATTGGCAACACTGGTGTAACTTTAGTCTCTAAGCTGTTGTATCTCTTATTTTCACTTGTTTGTTCCTCTAGCATCTTGCTAGCCCTTTCTATAAAATTTGATCGGTTCAAAAAAAAAGTAGCTTCACTCGGTTTAGGTGGTCCTTCTGTCACCTATTTGAAATTTATTAACCAAATGGCCAAATCTCGGGATAGGAGAACATTTTGTGACTGGAGTCGAATTACATCATTATCTAGAAGAAAATTAAAATGATTGGGTTCATCATTTTTCGTACTTTTAAGTTTTAACTATACAAAAGCAATTGCTTTAGTTAGAAATAACAAGCCTTTAGCTCACACATTACATCTTCAAATACTTGTCACATCCTTCTCATGCATCTTCATCAACTTTCATCTTCTTCAAATTTATTCAAACAACCAACAGATCAAAATAAAGATTAAATAAACTAGCTAGCAAACACTAGTGTAACTGAATAAGTAGGATTATATATATATAACATCATCCCACGCCAACCATTGTTTTGTGAGGTCAACTTTGATTTGAAACATGTGTAACTGAGTATTTTGCAGTTCAAATGGTATGTATCTTGGATTCAGTTTCTTAGTGTTTGCATGAAGTTGTTTGGGACGGTTATGTTTCTTCTTAACTTCTAATGTTGGTCTGTCTCTACTTTGTTTCCATTATTTCTGCTCCGTGCATGCCTTGATCTCTTTGTTTGTTGCATCTTAGTTTCTAGAAGTTTTATATGCAAGAAATTCCCAAGAAAGTTGGAATACCGACAAGAAATTCCCAAGAAGTATGCACGAAATGTTAAATTTATACAAAGTGATGATCAATCACAAAACCAATTCATACAAAACTGAAAATTATGAGTATCAACCCAACCAACCACCCCTTATGGTTGATACTTCATATAGCGTTTATTACAATACAAAAGAGTTTAAAGAATATGAATACAGAAATTGACTAACAACTATGAAACCAACTATGTGAGAAACGCACACACAGAGAAACTGAAAAACTATCTATCTATGAGAGGAAGTGAAGCTTATATAGCCTTGACCAATAATATTGACTTCAATATCCAGCTTGTGACATAAACACCCTTCAACTTCCAATATTGACACTCAACCCCTTTGTAAAAATGTCATCAATATTATTTTCAGATTTGACTTTGATGGTTTTAATAATGCCTTCAACTATCTTTCCCCTTATAAAGAACAAATCAATTTCTAAATGCTTTGACCTTTCATGAAGAATAGGATTTGCTGCAATTTGCATTGCAGTACTGTTATCACAATACATTTCTACAGGAACATGAACCTGCAACTTAAGATCTTTGCAAATCTTTAAGATCCACATAATCTCACAAGTAACATTACACATAGCCCTGAATTCTGCTTTAGCAGAAGACCTTGCTAACACAGACTGCTTCTTGCTTTTCCAAGAAACAAGATTGTTACCCAGATATACAACAAACCAGTAACAGATTTCCTAGTAATTTTGCATTTTGCCCAGTCAGAATCAACAAAAACTTTCATATCACAACTATCACTTTTGCCAAATGAGATCCCTTTACCTGGTGACTCTTTAAAATATCTTAAAAATTCTAAAAGCTAGTTTCAAGTGAGATTGCATTGGACTATGCATCACCTGACTTAAGCAATGTACAACATAAGACAGATCAGGCCTAGTCAATGTCAAGTAAATAAGTTTCCCAACAAGCTTTTGATAATTGTTCACACCAGATAAAGGCTCATCTTTAACTTTATTTTTTTGCTTATTCTTATCATAGACATTCACTGATTCAATTGGTGTCTTACTTGGTTTACAAGCAAGCATGCCAAACTCAGCAAGAACCTCTAAACAGTATTTCCTTTGAGTAAGACACAATCCAGTATTATCTTCTAAAACTTCTATACCCAGAAAATACTTTAATTTTCCTAAATCTTTAATAAGAAACTTTGTTCTTAGAAAATCTTTAACTTTATTAATCTCATCAACATAATTACCAGTAATGACAATATCATCCACATATACAAGTAAAACAAGAAACACATCTTTATCATTTTTAGTGAACAAAGAAAAATCACTTTTACTTTGACAAAAACCATTTTCCTTTAGCACAGAAACAAGTTTCTCATTCCACTTTCTTGGTGCTTGTTTTAACCCATATAAAGACTTGTTTAGCTTGCACACCTTATTATCATTCTTATCAAAATACCCTTCAGGTAATTGCATGTAAACATCTTCTTCAAGTTCACCATACAAAAAGGCATTATTAATGTCTAACTGAAACAAAGGCCAGCCATTTTGCACAGCAATACTTATTATTATTCTAACAAGAACAATTTTATTAACTGGAGAAAATGTTTCCTCATAATCAATTCCTTCCTTTTGACTATAGCCTTTGGCAACCAGCCTGGCTTTATATCTTTCAACACTTCCATCAGATTTATACTTAATTTTCCAAACCCACTTACACCCAATTGCTCTTCTCCCAGCAGGGAATTTAACAACAACCCAAGTATTATTTCTGTTAAGAGCTTCTATTTTAAGATTCATAGCATTAATCCATCTGTTATCCTTTATAGCTTCATAATATGTTTTAGGTTCAATAACTTTATTGAGACTAGTAGAAAATACATAGTTTTCTTTACTCAATTTGCTATAGTTAACAGATTTATCAATACCATATTTTACTTTTCCATCTAAAACATAATCACTCAACTTAACATGAATACTTATTTTTCTATTAGACTTTCTGGTGTAGGTTTTTATATTAGCTTGTCTGTCTGGAGTGATATTTGGTGTTATGGCAATATCATGAAACAAGTCATTAAACTCTTGATAATAATCATCATCACCCTCAGATATATTTTCATTATATTCAAGTGTAGCATTCTACAAGTCTTCTTTAGCTGCATCATCTGTGACATCAGGATGCTCCCCCTCATCCTTACTGATGTCATCAGATGTACCTCCTAAAGAAGACTGGTCTATGCCCTCACTTTTTTCAGTTTCTTTACTGTACTTCTCTCTTATCATCATAGGGATCATCTGAGTTCCCTAGGCCAGAGTTAAAAAATTTTGATTGTTTGTATTTTGAAAATGAAATTCATAATCTTTGTTTTCAAATGTGTGTTTAAAAGGAAAAACAGTTTCATAAAAGTTCACATCTCTTGAATAAAAAACCTTTTTTGTTTCTAAACTGAACAACTTATATCCTTTTTTATCAAATGAATATCCCACAAAAACACATTTCTCTGACCTAGAAGACAACTTATCAGAATTGTTTAAAACAGTTGAAAAACATAGACACCCAAAAACTTTTAACAGAGAGAGATTTGGTTCACATTTATAGATCAATTCATATGGTGTTTTTCGAGACAGCACTAAGCTAGGTGTCTTGTTAATTAAGTAAACTGCAGTTAGCACACAATCAGACCACATGTTCAAAGGAATCCCCCCGAAACATGAGGGCTCTAGCAACATTTAATAAATGTCTGTGCTTTCTTTCCATTTTGTTGAGGGGTATAGGAACAAGAAGTTTGTTGATGAATCCCTTTATCTTTACAAAATTTGTCCATATTATGATTAACAAACTCAGTTCCATTGTCACTTCTAAAAACTTTTACAGTTTTATCAAACTGATTTTCAATCAAATTATAAAAGGTAACAATATGTGAAAACACTTCAGTTTTCCCCCTTAACAAGAACACCCAAATAGCTCTTGAAAAATCATCAACAACAGCCAAAAAATACTTATACCCTTCTTTACTTTGAACTTTGTATGGACCCCAGACATCTAAGTGAACAATATACTCAACAGCAGTAGTCTTATAATCACTTAGAGGAAAAGGTTCCCTAGTTTGCTTAGCCTTGTGACACACATCACAAGGATCATTTTTGGATTCATTATCAATATTAAGTTTGTGTTTTAGAATGTTCGAACTTGGTCGAAGGATGACCAAGTCTGTTATGCCATATACATTTTGATAAACAACAAGCTTGAATATTATGATTGATAAGTTTTTTACTTGTATTAAGAAAATACAGACCATTATTTTGATTACCAGTCCCCATCTGGGTCCTTAGAACAGAATCCTGAAGAATACAAACATCTTCATCAAAGATTACTCTATCCCATTTAATTTCTTTGTGCCCCTTCTCTCTTCCTCCATCAAATTTCGAGCTACAAACAAACACACACACACAACATCCACAATCAAGTAAACATAAACAAACACGTCAAGTTTCGAAACATTAACCAATTTAAAGTTTCGAAAATATCAATAAAACACATCAAAGTTATTTCAATTAACCTTAATTAGTGTTGCTAAATAACCAACAAAAACAAATAACCAATTCCATCTCAATTAACCTTAATAAAAACCCACAATCCCCAACAATATTAAAGATTAAAGCTTTTGAATTTGAAAAGCCAAGATTCATTAATTTCCGAAATGCAAAAGAAGATCATCCTACAAAACCCACTTATGTAGTTCATCAAATGAAGGTCTTTGTGCATCCATCTACGAAACCCTAATTTTGTTTTAAGGATTTATTATGATGGTTCTGGAGTCGGTATACTTATCCAATCCTTTGAAACCCACTGTCTTTTGATAGCGTATAAATGGACCACTTATTAGGCGAAAAAATTATTTTAAACGCTTTGCATAGGAAATATTATTTGTTTATAGGCTTTGGTACATGTGCTTTCGCGGGATGTTATAAAGAGAATGATATTCTAATTTCTAAGTATTATGAATAGAGAAATTTAAAACAAGTTGAAAAAAGAAAAATTCAACTTGCATTTAAAGCCCATATGCTACCAAAATAAAGTGGGCCAATCTTCGATATACGACTTTATCGACTTAATATTGACAATGAGCTACATTTTTTTTTTTTTTTTTTTTAGGGTTCTAAAGAATTCTAATAATATTGCTAAAAAATGTTAAAATTATTTTATGGTAATTAGCTAAGATTTAAGCTTCATATCCTCAAACCAATTGAGAAAACCAGTAAATACCCCTTGTTAGTATGTGTGTGCATCGCTTGAAGGGTACCTTCTTAAAATCATCCCCAATTCTCGATAATAGCAAAAGTATTACAAAAACTTTAGCTAGAAGGTATTTGTAGATCTTTGGTCGAACTGTATAAGTTATTTAAGTGTTTATAGTCTTATAGATACATGAATAATTTGTTTTCTAATAGAAATTTACTCTTGCTAAAAAAAAATAGAAATTTACTCACATTCCACATGTAACTAATTACTCTGAATTTCTAATAATCAGTGTATGCACAACAAAAGATAATGTCATATATCTTCTTCTAATCAGCAATATTATTTATCAACCTAACATTTTTATAGTAATTTCGTATTTCAAGTAAACATATATATTTTTTGCCAAAAAAAAGAAGTTAACATATATTTTTAACTTGTGCTATTTTTTCAAAAGAACTTACCTTATCAAACGAACGGGCTGCGGGTCTTTTAAAACCCCCATCCGGCCACCTTATGAACTGTTTTGTTTGACCCCCTCTCTCTACTTCTTAACCTTTCTAGTTTATAGTCCATTTAGACATTCTGAAATTTGAACCCTCTCTTTTGATCCTTAGTGAACTTATAAGTACCTTTAATCTTATAAAAAAAAGTGCTCTCACCAACAATACAGTAATAAATTTACAAGTAATAGAGCACTTAACCCACTTATACTTTAATTTAAGTATTTAATATCGACAAAAAGTTATTCTAAAATAATAAACTACTCGGTAGTAGGAGCTTTATTGTAGAAGATTATACTACATCCGTTCCATATTGACTGTCATGTTTGAATTTTTTAAGTCTTTATTTGCAACTTTGACCTTAAATATTTTTGTTTGTGTTATATAATACTTGATAAAAATTATATCAATAAAAATACATTTAAAACCTAGTCTATTCATATATTTTGCATCAAGTATTATATAACACAAACAAAAATATTTAAGGTCAAAGTTGAAAAATAAAGACTTTGAAAAGTCAAACTTGACAATTAATATGAGACGGATGGAGTAGCTTTTAAGCATCTTAAAACAATAGATTAAAACTAATATTCACATCAAGCTAAATAATAAACTTGTATTCACATTTACACTTCTTCAACGTACTAGAGCGATGTCTTTGATAGCCGATAACAAAGAAGAGACTAACGAAAATATCCGAGAAATTTCCCAAAGAAATATTTTGATAATTCAAAAGTCATGACATACTAATACATACGTCTTTAACAAAACTTTTAACCACAAATATATCATGTATGATCAATATAGCACTTCTAGCACAAGTATCATACGCGGACCTCAAACCAGCAAACTTAAAATCCAATTCTTACTTAAGCAAAATTACATTTAAACTTTTTCGGATAAACTTAACTTTTTAAAGTAATAAGTTGTATTGTATATAAAATGAATTTAAGATATACAATTTTTGAGTTGTGTGAAAATTAATCACGGTAGAAAGCACAAAATGAACCCCGCTCCCAGCCACCCTATGAACCGTGCCTCTAGGATATGGGCCCCTTAACTGTTTGTCTTCTTTTTACCTCTATCTATACTTCTGAACCTTCCTTAGAGCTGCGGTCCATTTAGACCATTTTTGAAACATTTTTTCTTTGATAGTTTAAAGAATTAAGAGGAGGTGTACATACGACACTTGACCCACTCACTTTATTTAAAGTATTTAACACCCCACCAAAACCATTTCCAGTGATAACAATAATTCGTAATTGGGAAGTTTTAAAACAATAAAGAACAATGATTTATGTCGATATTTTTTTTTCTAACTATGGTTTTCAAACTTTTGGCCTACTAATTTTCGAGATTTGTACTCACCGCTCAAACCGTGTAAATCCTTATCTTTTCAAAATTTATGTTGATTTGGCATCAAGCTAGAAAAGTAAATTGCGGTTACATTCACGCTTTGATTTAACTTGCTAAGATGATGTTCGCGATAGCGATAGAGACCGACAATAGTATCAAAGAAGTTTCATCCATTGACAAATCGTATCATATTCATTCATATACACTCCTTTAAGAAAACTTGAACTTTAAACTTACAAGTAAAGCTAAAAAAGTGCGGACCAAACGAGTATCCGATTCTTGGTTGGTTTGTTAAACAAATGCAATAAAGACGCAGGCCATTTAGGTGATTCATGTGATTAGGTCCAGCCATAACTGAACCGTCTATGGATCTGAGAAAAGGCGAATTTAACAGTTGCAACGATCCAATTATTTGGATGCCTTAAATTCGAAATACACTTGCTTATTTGAGCCAGTGCAAGATCGATATTTGACATCACTTAGGGCACGTTTCGTAGAGAGAAATTCAGAGAAATGAAATGGAGTAAAGAATAGAAATTCAAATAATAGAAATCAGTAGAGAATTTTTCTCAATTCTATTGTTTGGTAACATTAAAGAAAAGACTTTGAGAATTAAATAAATAATCAATATAATATTTTATTAACAAATTAAAAAGATAAAAAAATAAAATTAAAATAAAAAAAATTGGGTCATCTAATCCCACCGATTGCCAGATCTAGGTAACAAAGATAAAAATTGACTTCAATTCTACCAGTGGCAATTTGTCAAATCTTAAGAATGGCAAGACACATATTGAATACTAGACTACTAATAATGGTTAATTGTTACTCTACTATGAAATAATTCAGTCAAATATATCTTCAATTTCACGAAGAAAAAAAAAAACATGAAAAAAAAGTTAGTCAGATTTTATAAGCAAATAGTAGTAACTAAAAATTGAAAGATGCAAATACCATAATAATGGATAAATTGAGCATAATAAATGAAACCGCTATGACAATATGAGAAGTCGGTCGGAGAAGAAAACACATTGGGGTGAGGGTTCTATTAAATTTGAAGCTTTTTAGTAAAGTGTGCCTATCACGTGATTTCATGTTATTATACCTCATTTTTTATGTATATTTTACAAAAAGGTGACACGGAGAATTGAACTTCCACTCCAAATGAGGGAGTTGGGAGCGATTAAAAATACAAAGGGATTAACTCTCGAGAAATTGGATATCTCCACCTTTTGATTTCCTTGGCTTACCAAACATGAGAAATGCCACGAGTTTCATTTCTTTGCCCTCATTTCTCCATACCAAACACGCCCTTAAAGTTTATGTTAATCGAGAGGTGGAAGATGAACCACTCGTTTCTAGTAAGTTTATCATTGTTTTTTGTTACTGACATGTTTTTTGTTTGTTTGTTAATTTATATGTTTGTGATTAGGGGTGTCAAAAATCCCCGACCCAGTCCCAAACCCGACTAAGCATATTCGGGTCGGGTTGCTCGGGTTAGAAATTGAATTTGGGTTAGTCGGGTCAGCCCTAGTAACCCGAATACTAAATAGGGTCGGGTATCGGGTTGAGATTTTTTGGCTAAGTCGGGTTTGGGTCAACCCGTTTGACCCGAGTAAAGATTTTTTACTTTTTTACATATTTATTTTAAAAAATTTTAATATAAATTAGAACAAATAGGCAATTTTGTCACTATTTAACTTATATTCGGGTTGACCCGAACCCGAATAACCCGAGTTCAAATAGGGTCGGGTTCGGGTAAATTATTTTTAGCCTTGACCCCGACTTAACCCGACCGACCGACACCCCTATTTGTGATAGCTAAAAAAAAGTTTTACTTTTGTTTGAAGTATTATTTTTTGTTTATATTATATTAGGAAGACTTGTTCTGTGAATTGTGATATGGTTTGTGAAGTGTATGATTAGGACGTTTGATTTAATAGTCGTATATTCCATTTTAAGGTTGTTTGAGATTTATCAATTTACCTCATACCCGCCCTAGCGAGATTGGCTATCAATTTAGGGGTGGATGAATTAGTTATCGCCCACGCCCCATCTCAAGGACAATATGTGGACTTGTTTTCAGAACACTAATGACTTATTACATTTGTTGTGGTTAATAATCGCTTTTGAGCATTTGTATGAGCCAAACGACATTGTGCTCATCATTTAATTTTAAGGTGTTTTGAAGAGGCTTTTTTGAAAGGGCTTTATAAATAAATGTAGAGAAATGATTGGCGTGTGATATGTGTGAAATATACTTACATAACTTCGATCCGGTGGTGCTAAAATAAGGGACAACTTCCTGAAATAATGCCGTTTATGTTTAGACATGCCAATCATCTCTCATAAGCGTAAGTCGTTTGACTAAGCTTTCCTATACACCCCAAAACGATTTATGCTTCTCAACTTATGAAGGTATTTTCAAGGAGATGTTTTTAATAAGTTGCGCGCCAAACACAACCATAAGCTTTTGTTGTTTTTAGTATGTTGTTTTATTTCTATCACTTTTTACCTTAAATCAAATTTTGCTAAACACTTAAAAACAATATATCAAGTTAATGTGTTTTGATACAACATAAGCAAGTCAGAAAATCCAAACATTAATTTGTGCGTTGTGTTTTGAACATTTAATACAACTATAAGCTAGATAGCTAATAAGCACTTTCGCTAAAAACCATAAGTTTTTTTCAATTGAGACTTGGACCACAACCTCATGGTTGATAAGTTGTCCTCATACTGTTAGGCTAAAGGCCTTTTGGCAAGTTGAGGATGGGATGAAATTAATGTTGGCCGACGGTCTTAGTAGACCCTCTCAAGTTCAAACCTGATTAGGTACACATCTTAGGGGTAAGGGTCACCGAGGTAACCTAAATAGGAAAATATCATCATTGTGAAACTAGTATTAATTATCAGATCGGAAGTTTCTCATTCCAAAATGCTTATGCACGATAGCATAATTGCATAACAAATTTGACAAGTACCCAATCATAGTCATTTTACATTAAGATTGTCTTACATTTTATTTGTGATATGCCCTTCTAAAAAAAAAAATTATTTGTGATATAGTTTTGTTCAATCTCTTATGATTAGATATGTGCCTACTAGCTCTGAGCTTGTAGACATTCTTACTGAAATCACTTGCGGTTACTTGTTTAGTGATCCAAGTTGCTCATTGATGTAACAGAAAAAAGTCACCATATCGGTCAACACTAGTGTTGTTCACCTTAAAGTTATTAATGGCATTTTGACCAAGATTCCATTCGTGTATGAATAGAACATTTTATTTGCTATAAGTTCATCACAAAAGTTGACAACAAACAAACTTGCTCTCTACTTTGTGTTGACTTTTTTGTTTGACTTTCAAGTTCTTGTTAAAATATATCTGTTTCCTTACGGTAATTTATGTATTCATAGGTTTCTCTAAGTTGATCAAAATATCATAGACCCAGATAATAAAGGAAAAAATCATACATGCACTTTCCAGCTAACAACTTTGGACCAACCTTTTGGTCTTGGTGTGGTTGATGAAGACCTTTTGGTCTTCGTATCATGACCAACCTCTACAGTACCAGCCTGACCCACTTCCTCAAAATCTTCTCCTTAATCTTTTGGATTTAGTGAAAGATTTGAAGGAATCTAAACATCCACAAGATAATCCAAATGAGAAATCCATGGAAGTTTTGTTAGCTGCTAAATTAGATTCCCAGATTGCCTTTGAACAATCTGTTAGGGAATCAATTGCAAAAGAAAAAGCAACCAAATCTAGCTCTCGATTCCGTTTCATTCCTGATGACGATGATGATGAAGATATCCTTGATATCTTACAATTTTATAACAGTTCATCAAGTTCATCAGTTGAGACTCCTTCCATGAACAACCGGGAGAAAAGACTATGATGGAATTACTAGCAGAAGAACAAATGTTAAGTATAAAACATATGTATGCTAGTCCTTCTAAACTCCCTCATTCTGTTGCTATCACACCCGAAGCTCCCACTCACTCTCTAAACATGGGGGATGAGCTTCTTAGCACTATTCCTGAAATGGAATCGTCTAGTGTTGAGAACCTTGTCTCAATCCCAAGAGAGTCACAGGGAATTCTCAAGCATCTGTGTAATATTCCTTTCCCTCTTGAGTGTTCTCAAGATCATTTTGAAACTTTCTCTGATCTTAGCGAAGATTGTGCTTCCTTTGGAAACATCGAGTACGTTGAGGCATCACTTCCACAATCGATCTTTGATCCCTTCTTGAGGAGTTCTCCGGTGAACTCACTCACATCAATCCACTCTTTGATTTCGAAGCCGATCTAGGAGAAACTGAAGGTCTCATTGATAATGATCGTTCACTCACTTCTTATCCCAACAGTCCAATAGAGAATGTTGATCATTTTGTTCCCGAAATATTCAAAGCTACTTTCACCAATCCTCTATTTGAATTCGACTCTGAATTCACTTCAATTTCTGAGAATCCACTCTTTGATACTCGAGGATAGTGATGAGCCCACAATGGAACAAGAGTTCACAAATTCACATTATGTGATTGATTCTCTTCATGAGGAGTTCTCCGGTGAACTCTCTCATATCATATCTCCGCTGGAGTATGATTGTTTGGATGGCAAAAATCATGATCGGGGGGAGAGAATTTCAATTTGCATAGTTATGACAAATCTTCCCACCCTCCCAACCGAGATGCCTTCCAACCCAAAGAGCTCAACCAATAAAATCCAAATAAGTACAACTGCACTTAATCCAGAGGAAGAAGATCTAGTTATGATTGTTATCATGATCTTCCTTCTTTTCTTCACCTACTCGGTGACTTCCTCTCTTCTTCACTCCTTCGGGAGTGAGGACACTATCTTTGACCCAGGCATTTTCATTTATCATCGTGAGCCGTCTCTTGCTCTCTATATCTCATCGATGTGGAACTTTCGCGTGCTTCAAATGTTTATTCAAACATCTTGAATGAAAGTCCGATGGAGATTGTCTCTTCCACTTACTTCCCCATGAACCAATGAATTCGGGGTCGAGTCAAGCTAGCGAATCGGTAATCAAAAACGAACATGGGTTTTCACCCGTGTGTCCCACCCTAATGTGGGGGAGTTACCCCACATGTTATGTATATAAATGTTCCAAAAAAAATCTAAATAATGGCCGTAGTATTTCCCTTTTACGTTCTTTGTTTTCGGCATAACCGCCGGTACTTTGAATATTGAGGGCAATATTCATTTCTAAGTGTGGGGGGGAATTCTCACGAATTTCATATATTATCTACCCAATTCCCCGTTTTTGGCCAAAATTTTTTTTGGAGTAAGTGTTTTACACTTACTCTCTTGGTTATCGATCCGCCATGTCGTAAGACTAAAGGATTGGCTAATCCAAGAGCAAACGGCTCTTGGTAAAGATATATCAAATCCGTTTATATGGCTTGCAATTTGCCCAAAATTGTATGGCTCTCAACTCACCATATCCTAAAAAGTGAAGAGTTGGCTAGCCGCAAGGTTATGGCTTGTGGTAAAGGCAGTGGAAAAACCATAATTGGTAATCGACTCACCAAAGATAATATTGATAATTTATCTAAAGAGTTGGCTAGTCCGAAGGGTACGGTAAAGACAAAATCAAATCCGTTGAAAGTGGTGGTTTGCTCAAAATCACATGGTTATCAGTGTACCATGGTTCTTACTTGAACTGAAACATTTGGCTACTCCAGAAGTAATTGCTTTTGGTAAAGAGATTAAAATCCATTATGTTTTCTCAAATCATTGCTAGGGACTAGCAATATCTTAGTGTGGGGATTGATGAGTGTCTAAATACTCATCATTTTTATACCATTTAGACTGCAAAATCATCTGAAAACACTCCGAAACACATCAAAATGATCAAAATATCACAAATCAGTGTTTTATGTGTTTTAAATGCAAAAATATCAAAATCAGATGAAAAACATATCAAATTTGCATAATTGGCAGTTTCAGTCCCCAAGTTTCAAAAGTTGTCAAAAACAGTCCCTGAGCACATAATTTCAAAAGTAAAATCACCAAAGGTCCTTTTAAATCATAATTTGTCAAATTTAGTCCTTTGGTGAAAAATGTAAAAAGTTTGAGAAAATTACAAGTTTGGTCCTCCAAGTTTCAAATTTGGCAGAAATGGCCCCTGGAAAATTGCAAAGTGACAATTTTGGTCCTTATACTTTTTGAGAATGTCACTTTTAGTCCTTGGAAGTAACTTGGCAGAATTGGCAGTTTAGGTCCTCCAAATTTCAGAAGTTACACAAATGGCCCTTGTGTCTTAAACCTTTGCAAACCAATTTTGACCCTTGCACCCATTTTGGCCCCCTGTCAATATCATTTTGACCCCCCCTTTTTATACTAATACCCTGGTCAGTCAACCACTTGGTCAAACATCAACTTGGCGCCACTTTTTCTTCCCCTTCACCGCCTGCTGCAACTCTCCACACAACCCCATTCCCCCAGCTCACCTTCATATCTCCTTGTCCCCTCCACCTCACCTTAACTACAAAAACCATTAAATGCTTCATACTCCTTAACACTCAATCAACCCCACCTGTTGATAATCCACTTTGGCGCCAAAAATGATCAAACGGCCTAAATCCACTATAGTCATCCAATGGTTGTAAATTGATGTGGGATTAACTCAGAAGTCAAGGGGGAGCTGTTTGGGTATAAAAGAAAGAAGAAAGGAAAGAAGAAGAGTAGTAGAGAGTAGTTTTAATATTTCCTTAATGTCGTTTTTTTAATTAATGTTTTAAGTTTAAAGTAAATGATGTAATATCAATTTCTATGTATTGGATTTAAGCTAATTAAGAGTTTGTAATCAAGTTTCAGTCCTAATTCCAAGTTTCATTTCATTTTCAAGTTTTACCTACACTGTTACAAATTTTAATTTCAAACCAATGTATTAAAGCTCTCAAGTAGTTTATCTTAACTCAAACATGCTTATTCAAGCCTATTAAAGCTTTTGATAAAGCTTGGGAAGCAGTTTTAAGCATTTTTACTTGTGGTCAACAAAAGTCAAAAGAGGAGGGAAATTGGATCTTGGGTTGTTGCAGTGACTGAAATAGGTTGGAAATAGCTTAGGATTAGTTGAGGTTTGGGTTTGGTGTTGGCCTGCATCAGCTGGAGTTCATGTGAGTTAGTTTCTCTTTTTCAAAATTTCAAGTCATTTGCATTTTATGGTTGTTTATGCATCTGTGGTCACAACTGATTTTCATGTGTTTACATAGCTGCAATTAGGTTATAGGAACTCTGTTTGATCAATGGAATTAGTTAATTCAGTGGTAATCTTGTTTTAAGTTCATATCAGTGATTATAAAGGGTGTTTGGATTGAGCATGTAGACTGTGCTAGAGGTTTGCTCAATGGTTAGGACCTTTTGTCTCATGCTTGGTTAGCTTAATTTAGCCCTTTGCATTAATAATCTTGTGCTTGAACAAGCTCAAAGTCAAATTCATTTGTTTCCACCTTAAAGTACTCCACTGTTGAGATTCTAACAAACCAAAAGTTAGTTTTTGTGTTTAAAATTCATAAACTAAGTTTGCAATAGCTTTATTTAATCGTATAACATCATTTTCAAGTAGGAAATCTAGATCAAAGCTCAACTTAGTCAACATTTTGGTTTTGTGAAAAAGTCAAAGTTTGCAAAGTGAGTTTTTGGGCCAACTAGAGTGATTTTTGTTGAACTCATTTCTGAGTCTTTATCTATAAAACTTGTTGTTTTAGAAAGTGCTTCTGGTCTATTTTATCATGGTCATTTTTGCCAAATTTTGTAAATTTTCCTTAAGCCTCAAAAAGGCTTGTCAATATGGTGTTAAATCCCCTGTGCAGGGCATCAAGTCTGCACAGGGTTTGTCCAACTTTTGCAAACCTTGCACAAGTCTCATTTGAGCTTGTCTAGGTCTGTATTTTGGTTTGCTTACTCTCAACCAGGTCTTCATTAAGTTCTAATTTTTGGTTTTCAGTTTTAGCTTCTCTTGTAGCTTGTGCTTTGGTCTAAAGTTAGTACCCAAAATCTGTTTTGGCTTAATAGCTTATAGCCTCAAATCTGTACTAGCCTGTGAATCAGTGGTATTAGCTTGTTGAAACTTGTTCCATTTTAGTTATTTTAGCTTATCATAGCTTCTCTTTCAGTTTGGTAGCCTTTGGATTCAAATTGCTTATTGAAGTGCTTATTTCAATAAGCACATCCTCATCAGATCCTTAATCCTCCAAACAAGCCCCTGTTTTTCTAATTTTCCTAGATTCCAAATATAATTTTAGACTTTTCCTGAAATTTTCAGATTTTTCTAAGCTTGTTTGCTATTTTTCTTAATTTAAATCACTTTTTAGCACTTTTTAAATAGCATTTAATATAAAAAATTAAAAAAAGTTCAAAAAAAATAATTTTTCAATTTTCTTAAGTTTAGATAAATGTAAAAAGCTTAAAAAGTATTTTTCCATAATTTTCTTAGCTTAATTTGTATTTTCTAGCATTATAATTAGTTTTAAATAGTTTTAAATTAATAATAAATATATAAAAAGTCTAAAAAAATATATTTTCTGTTTTAAAATTAGTTTATTCATATTTTAGATTTTTCTAAATCTTAATTTTATTTTTCTAGTCTTATTTCATATTTTCTTTTATTTTAGAGTATTATTAAATAGATTAAAATAGTTTTTAATTAATAATAATTAATTAAATAGTTTTAAAAATAATTTTATTTTTCTAATAATTTTCTTATATAATTAGGATTGTAAAAATGTATTTTTCATATCCGTAGGTATTTTCCTTCTTTATTTTCACTTTTTATTTTGTTCGTTTACGTAATTTTTATTTAAACGTAAGTTTTAATTTTTAAACGTTCATCACTTTAAATATAGTGATAGCGTTTATTTAATATCTTTTATCTTTTTAATTTTCTTAATTTGCATTTAAGTCGCTTTATTTTATAAACTTTTTCTTTAGGTATAGTTATCCTATCCAAATCCTTTCTGATCACTATCATTAGTGATCATTCTATCGTCTGATCTAGTGTTTACACACCATTGAGTCTCCGTGGGACATAACGACCCGGGAATCCACTGTATTCCCTGATCTTCATTGCATTTGTGTTTAATCTGTTTCAAGTCTGTTAGACTTGACGGTTCAGCACAGATCAAAATTTTGGCGCCGCTGCCGGGGAGGCTTTAGCGTGTGTTTAACCTTTTTCAGATCCATTCTTGCACATATTCCATCTTTTGTAAAAAGTTTTTTGTAAAGTTTTCAGAAAATCCAAAAAGTTCTTTAACACTTTTTCTGAAGTGTTATCAACATCCAAAAATATTTTCATTCTTTGTTTTTATCATCATGTTTTTCAAAAACACCAAAAATATTCCTCTTTACCCTCTTACCTTTTTGATTCTTCATTTCTTACCCTCTAAAACCTTTTGATTCTTTCTATGTCTTATCCCCACCCTCTTGGTTGTCAATGGTGTGGTGGTCCTTATAATGATGGCAATTGCCCCAGTTGTAGCATGGTGGAATCAGGAAACGGGTCTGTCTATAACCAAGATCCCTATTCCTACCATAACACGACTGATTTATTCCACCAGCTACCACACTGTGAGACTCAGCAGTTTTACTGTTGTGAGTATTGTGGTAGTTCACACTCCAGTTTTGATTGTCAATCAGGAAACACGCTTGTCTATGAGCAGGTTCCTGATAACAATTATGACTACAACACATACCACTCACAACCACATCAGTTTTACTGTTGTGAGTATTGTGGAGGTCCTCACTCTAGCTCGGATTGTCAAACAAGGGATCCATTTCCTTGTAACAATTACGACTCTTCGTATCATGACCAACCTCTACAGTACCAGCCTGACCCACTTCCTCAAAATCTTCTCCTTAATCTTTTGGATTTAGTGAAAGATTTGAAGGAATCTAAACATCCCCAAGATAATCCAAATGAGAAATCCATGGAAGTTTTGTTAGCCGAAGAGCGGGCTGCTAAATTAGATTCCCAAATTGCCTTTGAACAATCTGTTAGGGAATCAATCGCAAAAGAAAAAGCAGCCAAATCTAGCTCTCGATTCCGTTTCATTCCTGATGACGATGATGATGAAGATATCCTTGATATCTTACAATTTTATAACAGTTCATCAAGTTCATCAGTTGAGACTCCTTCCATGAACAACCAGGGAGAAAAGACTATGATGGAATTACTAGCAGAAGAACAAATGTTAAGTATAAAACATATGTATGCTAGTCCTTCTAAACTCCCTCAGTCTGTTGCTATCACACCCGAAGCTCCCACTCACTCTCTAAACATGGGGGATGAGCTTCTTAGCACTATTCCAGAAATGGAATCGTCTAGTGTTGAGAACCTTGTCTCAATCCCAAGAGAGTCACAGGGAATTCTCAAGCATCTGTGTAATATTCCTTTCCCTCTTGAGTGTTCTCAAGATCATTTTGAAACTTTCTCTGATCTTAGCGAAGATTGTGCTTCCTATGGAGACATCGAGTACGTTGAGGCATCACTTCCACAATCTGATGCTGATCCCCTTCTTGAGGAGTTCTCCGGTGAACTCACTCACATCAATCCACTCTTTGATTTCGAAGCCGATCTAGGAGAAACTGAAGGTCTCATTGATAATGATCGTTCACTCACTTCTTATCCCAACAGTCCAATAGAGAATGTTGATCATTTTGTTCCCGAAATATTCAAAGCTACTTTCACTAATCCTCTATTTGAATTCAACTCTGAATTCACTTCAATTTCTGAGAATCCACTCTTTGATACTCAGACTGAGGATAGTGATGAGCCCACAATGGAACAAGAGTTCACAAATTCACATTATGTGATTGATTCTCTTCATGAGGAGTTCTCCGGTGAACTCTCTCATATCATATCTCCGCTGGAGTATGATTGTTTGGATGGCAAAAATCATGATCGGGGGGAGAGAATTTCAATTTGCATAGTTATGACAAATCTTCCCACCCTCCCAACCGAGATGCCTTCCAACCCAAAGAGCTCAACCAATAAAATCCAAATAAGTACAACTGCACTTAATCCAGAGGAAGAAGATCTAGTTATGATTGTTATCATGATCTTCCTTCTTTTCTTCACCTACTCGGTGACTTCCTCTCTTCTTCACTCCTTCGGGAGTGAGGACACTATCTTTGACCCCGGCATTTTCATTTATCATCTGTGAGCCAGGTCTGTCTCTTGCTCTCTATATCTCATCGATGTGGAACTTTCGCGTGCTTCAAATGTTTATTCAAACATCTTGAATGAAAGTCCGATGGAGATTGTCTCTTCCACTTACTTCCCCATGAACCAATGAATTCGGGGTCGAGTCAAGCTAGCGACTCGGTAATCAAAAACAGTAGCTGAACATGGGTTTTCACCCGTGTGTCCCACCCTAATGTGGGGGAGTTACCCCACATGTTATGTATATAAATGTTCCAAAAAAAAAAAAAAAAAAAAAAAAAATCTAAATAATGGCCGTAGTATTTCCCTTTTACGTTCTTTGTTTCGGCATAACCGCCGGTACTTTGAATATTGAGGGCAATATTCATTTCTAAGTGTGGGGGGGAATTCTCACGAATTTCATATATTATCTACCCAATTCCCCCGTTTTTGGCCAAAAATTTTTTTTGGAGTAAGTGTTTTACACTTACTCTCTTGGTTATCAGTCCGCCATGTCTGTAAGACTAAAGGATTGGCTAATCCAGGAGCAAACGGCTCTTGGTAAAGATATATCAAATCCGTTTATATGGCTTGCAATTTGCCCAAAATTGTATGGCTCTCAACTCACCATATCCTAAAAAGTGAAGAGTTGGCTAGCCCGCAAGGTTATGGCTTGTGGTAAAGGCAGTGGAAAAACCATAATTGGTAATCGACTCACCAAAGATAATATTGATAATTTATCTAAGAGTTGGCTAGTCCAGAAGGGTACGGCTTCTGGTAAAGACAAAATCAAATCCGTTGAAAGCTGGTGGTTTGCTCAAAATCACATGGTTATCAGTGTACCATGGTTCTTACTTGAACTGAAACATTTGGCTACTCCAGAAGTAATTGCTTTTGGTAAAGAGATTAAAATCCATTATGTTTTCTCAAATCATTGCTAGGGACTAGCAATATCTTAGTGTGGGGGATTGATGAGTGTCTAAATACTCATCATTTTTATACCATTTAGACTGCAAAATCATCTGAAAACACTCAGAAACACATCAAAATGATCAAAATATCACAAATCAGTGTTTTATGTGTTTTAAATGCAAAAATATCAAAATCAGATGAAAAACATATCAAATTTGCAAAAATTGCAGTTTTAGTCCCCCAAGTTTCAAAAGTTGTCAAAAACAGTCCCTGAGCACATAATTTCAAAAGTAAAATCACCAAAGGTCCTTTTAAATCATAATTTGTCAAATTTAGTCCTTTGGTGAAAAATGTAAAAAGTTTGAGAAAATTACAAGTTTGGTCCTCCAAGTTTCAAATTTGGCAGAAATGGCCCCTGGAAAATTGCAAAGTGACAATTTTGGTCCTTATACTTTTTGAGAATGTCACTTTTAGTCCTTGGAAGTAACTTGGCAGAATTGGCAGTTTAGGTCCTCCAAATTTCAGAAGTTACACAAATGGCCCTTGTGTCTTAAACCTTTGCAAACCAATTTTGACCCTTGCACCCATTTTGGCCCCCTGTCAATATCATTTTGACCCCCCCTTTTTATACTAATACCCTGGTCAGTCAACCACTTGGTCAAACATCAACTTGGCGCCACTTTTTCTTCCCCTTCACCTGCTCTGTCTGCAACTCTCCACACAACCCCATTCCCCCAGCTCACCTTCATATCTCCTTGTCCCCTCCACCTCACCTTAACTACAAAAACCATTAAATGCTTCATACTCCTTAACACTCAATCAACCCCACCTGTTGATAATCCACTTTGGCGCCAAAAATGATCAAACGGCCTAAATCCACTATAGTCATCCAATGGTTGTAAATTGATGTGGGATTAACTCAGAAGTCAAGGGGGAGCTGTTTGGGTATAAAAGAAAGAAGAAAGGAAAGAAGAAGAGTAGTAGAGAGTAGTTTTAATATTTCCTTAATGTCATTTTTTTAATTAATGTTTTAAGTTTAAAGTAAATGATGTAATATCAATTTCTATGTATTGGATTTAAGCTAATTAAGAGTTTGTAATCAAGTTTCAGTCCTAATTCCAAGTTTCATTTCATTTTCAAGTTTTACCTACACTGTTACAAATTTTAATTTCAAACCAATGTATTAAAGCTCTCAAGTAGTTTATCTTAACTCAAACATGCTTATTCAAGCCTATTAAAGCTTTTGATAAAGCTTGGGAAGCAGTTTTAAGCATTTTTACTTGTGGTCAACAAAAGTCAAAAGAGGAGGGAAATTGGATCTTGGGTTGTTGCAGTGACTGAAATAGGTTGGAAATAGCTTAGGATTAGTTGAGGTTTGGGTTTGGTGTTGGCCTGCATCAGCTGGAGTTCATGTGAGTTAGTTTCTCTTTTTCAAAATTTCAAGTCATTTGCATTTTATGGTTGTTTATGCATCTGTGGTCACAACTGATTTTCATGTGTTTACATAGCTGCAATTAGGTTATAGGAACTCTGTTTGATCAATGGAATTAGTTAATTCAGTGGTAATCTTGTTTTAAGTTCATATCAGTGATTATAAAGGGTGTTTGGATTGAGCATGTAGACTGTGCTAGAGGTTTGCTCAATGGTTAGGACCTTTTGTCTCATGCTTGGTTAGCTTAATTTAGCCCTTTGCATTAATAATCTTGTGCTTGAACAAGCTCAAAGTCAAATTCATTTGTTTCCACCTTAAAGTACTCCACTGTTGAGATTCTAACAAATCAAAAGTTAGTTTTTGTGTTTAAAATTCATAAACTAAGTTTGCAATAGCTTTATTTAATCGTATAACATCATTTTCAAGTAGGAAATCTAGATCAAAGCTCAACTTAGTCAACATTTTGGTTTTGTGAAAAAGTCAAAGTTTGCAAAGTGAGTTTTTGGGCCAACTAGAGTGATTTTTGTTGAACTCATTTCTGAGTCTTTATCTATAAAACTTGTTGTTTTAGAAAGTGCTTCTGGTCTATTTTATCATGGTCATTTTTGCCAAATTTTGTAAATTTTCCTTAAGCCTCAAAAAGGCTTGTCAATATGGTGTTAAATCCCCTGTGCAGGGCATCAAGTCTGCACAGGGTTTGTCCAACTTTTGCAAACCTTGCACAAGTCTCATTTGAGCTTGTCTAGGTCTGTATTTTGGTTTGCTTACTCTCAACCAGGTCTTCATTAAGTTCTAATTTTTGGTTTTCAGTTTTAGCTTCTCTTGTAGCTTGTGCTTTGGTCTAAAGTTAGTACCCAAAATCTGTTTTGGCTTAATAGCTTATAGCCTCAAATCTGTACTAGCCTGTGAATCAGTGGTATTAGCTTGTTGAAACTTGTTCCATTTTAGTTATTTTAGCTTATCATAGCTTGTGTTTCAGTTTGGTAGCCTTTGGATTCAAATTGCTTATTGAAGTGCTTATTTCAATAAGCACATCCTCATCAGATCCTTAATCCTCCAAACAAGCCCCTGTTTTTCTAATTTTCCTAGATTCCAAATATAATTTTAGACTTTTCCTGAAATTTTCAGATTTTTCTAAGCTTGTTTGCTATTTTTCTTAATTTAAATCACTTTTTAGCACTTTTTAAATAGCATTTAATATAAAAATTAAAAAAGTTCAAAAAAATAATTTTTCATTTTTATTAAGTTAAGATAAATATAAAAGTCATAAAAAGTATTTTTCCATAATTTTCTTAGCTTAATTTGTATTTTCTAGCATTATAATTAGTTTTAAATAGTTTTAAATTAATAATAAATATATAAAAAGTCTAAAAAATATATTTTCTGTTTTAAAATTAGTTTATTCATATTTTAGATTTTTCTAAATCTTAATTTTATTTTTCTAGTCTTATTTCATATTTTCTTTTATTTTAGAGTATTATTAAATAGTTAAAATAGTTTTTAATTAATAATAATTAATTAAATAGTTTTAAAAATAATTTTATTTTTCTAATAATTTTCTTATATAATTAGGATTGTAAAAATGTATTTTTCATATCCGTAGGTATTTTCCTTCTTTATTTTCACTTTTTATTTTGTTCGTTTACGTAATTTTTATTTAAACGTAAGTTTTAATTTTTAAACGTTCATCACTTTAAATATAGTGATAGCGTTTATTTAATATCTTTTATCTTTTTAATTTTCTTAATTTGCATTTAAGTCGCTTTATTTTATAAACTTTTTCTTTAGGTATAGTTATCCTATCCAAATCCTTTCTGATCACTATCATTAGTGATCATTCTATCGTCTGATCTAGTGTTTACACACCATTGAGTCTCCGTGGGACATAACGACCCGGGAATCCACTGTATTCCCTGATCTTCATTGCATTTGTGTTTAATCTGTTTCAAGTCTGTTAGACTTGACGGTTCAGCACAGATCAGTAATTTATGTATTCATAGGTTTCTCTAAGCTGTTGGTTGATCAAAATATCATAGACCCACTGATAATAAAGGAAAAAATCATACATGCACTTTCAAAGTTAAGTTTTCGTGACCCACATGTGCTTGTTCAGTTTTGGTCACCAGTTACTGTACGCAAGCGCTGCTTGCTAACAACTTTGGACCAACCTTTTGGTCTTGGTGTGGTTGATGAAGACCTTTACTTGTATAGGCTCGAGTCCGAGCAGCGTATGTTTGTTGTGGACGGGAAGCACCAAGAAGAACTCGGTCCACCTGGTCGTGTTTATCGCCAAAAGTTGCCAGAATGGAGTTTGAATTTTCATAACTTACCAACCAAACAATGTTGTAACCATGGATATATTAATTTGCCCGTATTTGAACCGACAGTGGATGCTTTGTGTTGGTGTGATTGAAATCATAACATCATCAACTTATGTTGATTACGCTTTTGAGGTTCATGAAGTTTCAAGGCACTAAAGGTTGCTACCAGATCTTTGATTTTACTCATTGGATACATGCTTGTAATTGATGTGCTTCATACCCATGAATTTCTTTTTTCAAAATTGACAGGAAGAAAATCTGAAGTCTCCAAATGTGTTTGAGGATCCTAGCTTATATGTAAGCTGTGTACATGCACGTATTTTATTAAAGGGGTAATTCCCAAAAGGGGACAAAAAGTCATAAAGAGGTCACTTTGAGGTACAAAAATAAACCCTCTTCTCAAAATGGTCATGTGCGAATGTGCGACTCCATTGAATGTGCGACAAGTGTTCATTTTTTTAATAATAAAGTACAGTGGTAGGTGGGTGTTTTTCCAAATATTATTTTTTTTCTTATTATTAATAGTATTAAAAGACCAAAATACCCTCATATTTTATATAAAATAACTTCTCACCACTCTTCCCTCTCATTTTTTTTTTCGGTCACCAATTTCACTCTCTTTTTTTTCCGATCAACACTACCATCACCATCACAATGCTCGATATTTTCTAATTATTATAACATATCGGATATGATATTCAAGACTTCAAGTGTTTTTGGCTGGTTGTGAAAGCATGAGCTTGCAAAAGAGAAACAAAAGAGCGTTTCACCACAGATCCGGCCATGATCAACACAACCGCCACAGATCCGGCCAAGAACATTAAGAACAAAACCCACAACTTTTCAGATCTCGACATCTTTATACCAAAACCCGTATATGCCCTCTGATAGAATATTTACTTGCATTTTTTGTGCTCTGCATCGCATCAGTACAGCAATTCTACATTTTTTTTGTTTTGTTTATGTATATGCCCTCTGATATGTTATCAATCAATGTTCATGTGGTTATAACCAATTGCAAGCACCAATCTATTGATGTTGTGATACCAAGGGTTAGCGGCTAAAACTGACTTTTTGTATGTGTTTAAAGGGTGTTTTGTACATATATAGTTTTTCTAGATATAATTTAAAATATTATATCACGAAAATAGTAAGTTAATACATTTAAATAAAACCATTCGGGAAGTTGTAAGCTTTTGAAAACATGCCAGGCAAACTTTTAACCCGTTTCATTTATAGCTAAAAAAAATATCCGTTTTGACCTAAAACCATCCCCAATCGACTCCTTTTCCATATAATTTGATTAAGATTGCCACCTTTTTATGTATACTAAATAATATTATTAACATGTGATTGACTTTTTGAACCATTGTACTTGGGTTTTAGTCCTGATTGCCTTATGCTTATGGTCAAAACGCAAGGATCAAACATCAAAACTAAAGACGTCTTAATCATTTCTCTCATGACATAGTGGCCGATTGCACTAGTTGTACAGTTCAACATCAAATTTTAGCGGATAAATATATTTGTGAGTTGAAAAGATGTACACTTGCTCAAATAATAGAAACAGAACTGCAGAAACGGTAAATTGGTTTGCAGATTAATTGGGCACAATGAAATCATATTACAGCCTAACTTTTTTTTTCCGGCAACATAGTGTTACATACATAATTAATAATTTACCAAAACAAGGCAACTTTATCACATTCACATGTTTAAAAAAGAATTTTACCAAAATATCAGAAGGCAATGGCACCTCTGCCCGAACCAACCGTGTAGTCAAAGAATATAGAACCAAAATTCAACCGAATATAGTCGGTTCGGTTTCAGTTGGACCGGTTGGGTTCGGTTTTTTGTTCGATTCGGAATCCGTTTTGCTCGGCCCTATTCAAATGCACACATTATAGAAGTGTATTGTCACATAAAAGATTTATATTATGAAAATAACAAGGTAAAAAAATATGTAGAATTTAAAAGTTTTGAAATATGTTCGAAACAAGAACTTAACATATATACCTTATATTCACTCATCTCGTAAATATATAATCATGCCTTTAAGTTTGATTGGAGTTTGATTTATAAATCCAAACAACGTGTTCGATCCGGATTTATTTAAGATACGTACGTAGTTTGAGGTAAGACGACTTCAAACGATATACTATTATATATTTATGCAGTTGTCAATTGCATATTAATTTGTTCTAGCATATGGTATGTGTCTATTCTCTACAAATTTTTATACTTCTATTAACTGTAGTAGAGATTTTTGAAGAACATGATCGTGCATGATTAGTATTTAAACACATACTAATAGAAATAAAGCAATACATTCATTAAGTTGTACGCCAAAATTGGCTTGAGTTAGGTAAGAAAAAACAATATGAACATGGGATTAGGATAGGATCATTTACGATCCTAGACTTATTCTGCTCGAACTAAGATCGTACTATGATCCTATTCGTTTTTTTGTATGTGGGAACGTAGAATTGTATGATCCTAAGATCATGATCGGGATCTAGACAACCTTGACCCTAGTCCTTGCTGTATGTAGAGTCGTAGAGACCAAAATAGTACTGTATATATTCTTTTCTCATTCACAAGGTTTTGCATATTAGATTTTGCTTGGTGACTTTTACTTTACTTTATTCTAAAGAAAGAGATTGCTTGTTAACTTGGTATAAGAATTTGTTGAAATTGTTGGCGACCATTATAGGTCTTTAGAAGAAAGAATGTAAAACAGAAGTATATGCGGTTTCTTTTGGTTATTTTGTTCAACTATTAATGCATTCACGAGCAAAAGAAGATGTAATAAATGTATGGTAAATTTGTTTATCTTTAAGTGGTTTCTCATGGTGTTTTTTAAACTGTAAGTTTTAGATTTCCAAGTTATATTTTAGAAAACTGACCCGTTCCAACCCGTACACGAAATAACACATTTTGACCTGCTATCATTAATATTTTCTAAGGGCAAAAAAGCATGATCAACATAGCACTAAAAAGTAGACACATAAACCATATAATCTGATTGAGGTAAACAAGCATAACACTCAAATGTCTTTTTTTTTTTTTTTTTTTTTCCTTTTTTTTTTTGGGTGCAAACGTGAAAAGGGGTGCAACACGAGGAATTCCCAGCGGGTCACCCAAGCCAGTAGTACAACACTCAAATGTTGTATTCAATGTGTTGTCCTAGTCCGAGTATATTTAGAATGCTGGATTTCACCCCAATATATAACGGATTCATTACTTTCATCGACCCAAGAAGTTATGCTTGAGAAGACCAAAAGTGTATATATTCTTATCCAATTTGCAAGTATTGCATATTAGATTTTGCTTGGTGATTTTTACTTTTCTTTATTCTAAAGAAAAAGAGTTTGTTTGCTAACTTGGTAAAATAATTGGTGGGAGAATATTATAGTAGGTCTTTAATAAAGAATGTAAAATCACAAAATATGCAAAACTTTGCAAATAAGAAAAGAACATATACTCTTTTGGTCTCTGTATAAAACAAGGATATTATAGGTCTATAATTCAACATTACATCCAAAAGAGTAATAAACAAACATACAATTATAATGGCCAAGATCCATGAACACGAGCATCCACTCAATCTCATTGATTTGCAACCAAACTATCCACTACACGAAGAAAAATATGATGACGATGATGACGACGATGACAATGGCGGTGGTGAGCTAATTACACGTCAAAACTTTCGACGTCGTCGATGTGATCGGTGCCGTGAAGAAATCAATTGGTTTCACAGATATTACTATGAGTGTGCCCATTCATGTGATTTCTCACTCCATAAATTCTGCGGCGAGCTTCCCATTACGTTAAAACACACATCTCACCCTGCTCATGCTCTTACTTTGTTTCACGTAACTGACAAACCGACATGGCTTAGTTGTGTTTTATGTGCAAGATATGATGCTGTTGGGCTCTGTTACTACTGTTCAGAGTGTAAATTTCTAATTCATGGTAATTGCCATATAGCCTCCGTAGAAGACCGGTTGATTTACCACCCTAGCCATCCGCACCCATTAGCAGCTACCCCCGAACCACTTTTATCCAAATGTAACGCGTGTGATGAAGAACATAAAGGTACTTTTTATATATGTACAACGTGTTTTGGCCTCTTCATCCACAGTGACTGTGCTTTCCGACCAGAAAATCTCATGATACAAAATGCTACAAATGATATTTTCTCTCATCCTCATCCGCTCATCCTTTCTTATTCCTTCCCAAGAAAAGATCAGAATGATCAATATTTTCCTAAGTGCAGGGTATGTAAAGGTGGTTTTTATAACAGTCCAAACACCTGGCTTTATAAATGTGAAAAATGCAGATACTATGCACATATTCCTTGTGCGACACCAAAAGGTAAGTTAGTTTGATGTGCAAATATAGTTTATACTTTTTGATAGTCCGACAATTTAGCTTCTCATTTTAACCACAATTTTTGTTTACTAGGTAGCGAAAACAGATTGGCCAAAAAAAATTATGAAGATTCTGATTATCCGGATCTCCTCCATCTCCCATTCCCTGATGAAAGTTATAGCATACCAAAACACATGTTTGCTAAACTAGTTGAACATGGAACATTTGGAGGAGATGAGGGGAACTACATAAACAACAACTTTCATCCACACCCCCTAATTCTGGTTCGTACTGAATGCAGTGATACTCCAAGCACGTCAACTTCTTCAAAAACAAATGTTTTATCTTGTCATAACCCAATAAAGAAGGTTCAACTATTGTGCAATGCGTGTGTGAGACCAGTCACAAGTGTTCCATTTTACAAGTGTGTCAATGACGATTGTAACTTTGTTCTGCATGAGTGGTGCACCCAGCTTCCTACTCAAGTAGAAAAATACCCAGGTCACCCTGATCATACACTCATTCTCCATTCAAATGCCCCTAATAAGTTTTTATCCGTGTTTCGTTGCGAAGTTTGTGGGTTAGGGTGTAACGGGTTTGTCTACAGTTGTGTTGAATGTGATTATCATATTGATGTTACTTGTAGTTTCATACCTCAAAACATCACACACGAAGCTCATTCAGGTCACCTCCTTTCCATATCTTTCAAAAAAAATTACTCCATATCACAGTCGTGTCTTATATGTAAAGGTTACATTTCTCGATGTTCATTCGCTTGTGACACTTGTAAAGCTGGAGTACATGTCGGGTGTGCTTTGTTATTGGCTCGTGAAATTAGGCATAAGTATGACAAGCACCCTATGAGATTAAGTTACCTCCCGGTTGAAAATCATAAAAGTGAATACTTTTGTAAAATTTGTGAGGACGCATTAAATCCAGAGGTGTGTTTCTACCACTGTCATCAGTGTGCCTGGTCAATCCACACTTATTGTGCACCACACATACTTCAATCTGAAACATCTGTATCAGGTTTTGGTAAATACTATGGGGAAGGACCTTATGAGTTTGTGAATATAAAGTTTGGGGGTATTCACAAGTTTGAACGTCATCACCCGCATCCTCTCTCGTTTGTTCAAGGGATTAAGAGCGATAGTCCATGCACCGAGTGTGGACATGCAGTGAAATACCAACTGATTTTAAAATGTCAGCAATGCGAGTTTGTAATTGAAGTTTATTGTTGTCGGCGCTGCAATTGGAGCAATGATGAAATTGTTGAGATCTTGATTGCGTAAATAAAAGAGGAGGCCACCTGTCAGCAAAACATTATGGTTTATAATTGTCATTTACTTATCTTCTTTTAAATAAAAGTGTGTGCAATTTTAGAAAGTGATTGTCGTCCCTTTTCTCAATTATTTCTATTTCTATGTTTGTTAGTGTTTTGTTTTCTTTATAGAAACTCTAATAAACTCTGTGTGCCACTTGATATATGAAGTAGCAATACTTAGAGCTCTCGGTACCCAGCGCCAAGGCTAACGTTTTCCGGCAAAAAGTGACCGGACGGCGCGAGAAAGGTGGAAAGGTGTATGGTTTTTAGCTAACGCTGTGTTATGGGGTTTTGAATTTATGGGAGATTATTGGTCTAGAAACAAGGAGATACGTGGCACGTGTATGGTTTTTAGCTATTGGCAATAGATAGACAAAGTTGTTAAATGTTGATGTGGTATCTGATCTGTCTACATTTTACCCGGCGTGATTTGGTATTGTTGTTGTTGATGTTCTTGTAGCTGATTATTAGATTATTACACTAATACACTTACGTTTAATTTTTAACCTTGTTCTATTGAACATAATTTTATGCTTACACCAAGGGATATATGACTCGTGTTCATGAGATGGGTTTATTGTGCTCTGCATTGCACAAGTACAACAACGCTACACATTTTTTGGAGCCTGTCTACAATCTTACATAACAGTATATCACGAAAATAAGAAGTTAATACTTTTAAATAAAATTATTCGGGAAGTTGTTAGCTTTTGAAAACATGCCAGGCAACTTTGAAACCGTTTCATTTATAGCTAAAAAATAACCGTTTTGACCTTTTATCAATAAAACCAACCCGAATCGACTCCTGTTCCATGAAAAAAATATCCGCCTTTTATTTTTGGGTAAAGGGGAGTAATCCTGCACCCTGGTAAATATATTAACCAAATAAACGTTTAAGTACAATGTATATGAGTGAAATCTCATATATCAGCCCGTTACATAGGCATAGAGCTTAC